>PVIH01000436.1:0-100958 GCA_004025045.1 Sigmodon hispidus | reverse complement strand
ACTGTGCAGCCATTGAATATAGCATCCAGGCAGCCAGTGTCAGACTACCTATCCCCACCACATGAACCAGTCTAGTAAGTCTCCATCCGTAATAAGAGAGAAGACAAGAATATGTAGCGTACACAGGCACACAGGTGTGTGCACATCTTTGCACACAAGAGCACCTGTAAACACACACATACACACACACACACAAACACACAAACACACACACTATAGGTTCTGTTATTCTAGAGAACCCTACCTGCTACAATAGTCAAACACAAAGCTAACTCAGTAAATTCTGGATTACAGCCCAAGGTCTTTTCCCACAGTGGTAAAGAAAATGGTTTTATTTCCTCCATTCGTAAAAGCTGTTTCAGAGAACCCAACATGGCTACTTCTTGGTTTATGCGTAAGACTTTTCCAGACAAATATCTGAGAGAAACAGTTTAAGAGAGGAAAATATTATGTTGGCTCATACTTTCAGGGCTTTCACTCCATGGTTCCATTTCGGTGAGTTTTTGTTACACCAAGGCAGAGAGGCTTGGTGGGGCACAACTGCTCAGTTCACAACAGCCAGAAACAGAGAGAGGAGGAGAAAGGATATACTCTTCAAAGGCACTACCCCTAAAATCTACTTCCTCCAACTAAGTCCTACCTACTAATGGACCATTCGCCAAACATTCTCCAAAGCAGCTCTCCCTGAAGAGTGAGCATGCAGCACACAAACCTTCAGCAGAACGCTTCCGGTCGAGCCCACAACAGTTTACATATCAGAACGCTGGTGTTTGGATTGTTGAAGCTCGTTTGACTCAGCTGGATAGCAAGCTCCCATGGAGACACTGCTCAAAACAGAATTCTTGCTCAATTCCGCTAAATTCCTTTGTTTGAAAATTTAAACCCAATACAGGAACACAGTTGGAATCTGATCTGCACTCCTCAGGTTCGTGTGTTAAATACTTGGCCTCCAGTTTTGGGCACTTAAGATTGTGAGACATTTCTGAGGTAGGACCTGACAGGTAGAACTGAATGACTAGAACTGAGTCCACCTCTGGTTCAAGTCTGTTCCCTGCACCAACACAGAACTCCTACCAGTCCAGACGCAGACACTTTACTGATAAACTGAATATTTTTTCAAACTTTGAACCAAATCAAACCTTTCCTCATTTCTGCCAGGCACTGTTGTCCCAGCAACACAAAAGTATCAACATGATGATGGGAAATACAGCATCATACATAGAATATAGGAATCCAGATGCATTCCAAACACATTCACATTCTCCCAGCAAAAATCTTATTGAAGCCAAATTTTCTTTCACTTTGAGAAATGATGACTTGAATCAAGTATAAATAATTAACAGAGCATATAAATGGTTGTTATTTTATATTGAGGTCCATTTATTATAGAACTTCACACAAAAGCATGGCTAAAAAACTAAAGATTTTCTTAGACACTAAGCACATCTTTTAAAATTAAAATTGTAAAGAATGTACTGATTTGTTCACATCAGTGCATTTAAAGGCTCTATGGACTAGCTGCTCTAAACATCGAGTAGCTGCCACGTTCTAAAAAAGGATTTCCTGATTCTGTCCTTGTTGGGATTCAAATAAAGCCCAGTAACCTGACAGTGTATGGTGGCAGGACCATAGCTGTTTTAAGTATAACAACATAAGTGTGACAGTAATTATGTGGTTTATATCCCATTGTATCTCACTTTGGCCTGATAAAAATGTAATCAGATTACATGAACAATGCCTGCTGTGATGGGGGTGGGGGTGGGCCATGTTAAAGTGACTAGAAGGGAAAGTGCATGTCAAATGCTGGCTTGACACTATCCATTTCCATGCAACCACTCAGTATAGGGACAGTCTCCCTTATCAATTCAGGAATAAAACTGCCTGAAGACCTGAAGCTGGTCCCTATAAATTCCTCAGCTCCTTGAATTACTAACTGGATTATAAACCGGGGGTCTAGGATCAGAAAGAGAAGACACAGCAAGCCAAGTGGTTTCCATGCCCCACCCTGAAGATCTTGAAGCCCAGCAGGGTGGTCCTGATGTGAGGGTGGAGGGGACTCAAATCTCATAAGGCTGGCCTGGTCCTCTTTTCCTTTCTGGGGCAGAGACTAAAGGGGGCCTAATATAGTCTTTAGAATGTCAGGAAAATAATATCCTTTAGGGGAAATCTGCATCTCTGGGCAACATAAACAGAATTTTGTTGCTGTACAACTGAAGGTAAATGAAAACAAGAGTTCTTTGATTTATTTTAAAGTCTAATTAGAAGACATGACAAGCATACTTGGCAAGTCCTGTTTCTCTGGGGAACCTGGGATGCAATCTAAAATTGGCATTGGAAAAAATGAAGACTGACATTATCGGAAAGCCCTGCCTATATGGTTTCAGAGCCCAAGCTGAACTTCCATCATTGCTCATGATGTCTGCTCTTTTATACTCACACAACACAGGACATTTTAGACAAGCCAGGAGGATGGTCAGCTGGATTTTCAGCACACCCCTATTACAGATGCTCAGGCTATCACTTAATCTTTGTGTGACAAGGGGACCTCACGATCTCAGACAGAGGACCACATATCCTCAGGAGTCTGACTCATGTGGCAACTCAGATTACCCTAGAAGTTTGAAGGTGACTGGCCCAATGTTGGTGGTTTCCAGAACTCCTCCTAAATCATGCTGGCCATGCTAAAGAGAAAGTCTTTATCACTGTGGATGGCTACTCTATTAGGAAGTGTCCTCTAGTGAGGGTATGTCCCTCAGGGACAGTATTACCAAAAATCATAGATCTTGAACAATACCCAGAATATCTGAAAGAAGGGGAAGCAGGGAAAACTGGATAGTAGGTGAAGGATTAAACAAATACGTGAAATTCCTTAGGCCATTTCCCAGTTTATAACAATGTACCTGAATCCCTTTGTACCGGCTGTCGGCAGCCATGATGGTCTGATATGCCCTACAAAAGCAATTTCCCCATATGGCTCTATCAACCTGTTAAATACAGACTTTTTCAACAGGTCACTATAACCATCATCATTGTGTACAATAGCGAAAGGCTATGCAGGTTATAAAAAGAAAGAAATCCCTATCCTATAGAAATAGCTGGTGATACACAAAGAAGAAAAGATAAACTTGAGAAATACTGTCATCTGGGGGCTGGAGAGATGGCTCAGTGGTTAAGAGCACCGTCTGCTGTTCCAGAGGACCCGGGTTCAATTCCCAGCACCCACATGGCAGCTAACAACTGTCTGTAGTTCCAGTTCCAGGCAAACACCAAGGCAAATAAATAAATAAGTAATAAATAAATAAATAAATAAAGTCTAAAAAAAAAAAAGAGAGAGAGAAATACTGTCATCTAAGAGGGTAGAGCCATGCTGTGGCTTAGTGTTAAAGGAATGGCCCAGATAGTAAAGACTGTCATATGGAAGACAGAAGAGGCTCAGAGGCTGGTTCTCTGAGAAGGATCTAAAGGAGACAGGGGAGTCTCGATTTCAGCCTTAAAAGATGGAGACTGGAAACTCCAGTAAGGGAAGATCCCAAGTCTTATTGTTTAGGAGCTGGGCTCATGAGTGTTGATTTCAATTGTACTATCAGATACAAGGTTTGGTGCCTGTCTGTGAGGTTGGGAGTGGGAAGAGACAACCCAGGTAGGGGGCACAGCAAGGGGAAGAAAATCTCAGGGGCATGAGGACGTAGGGAGGTTTGAGGAGTGGCCAGGATGCCAGCATTGGGTAGCAGCGTACACTCAGTGGCCATGAGTCCAAGTACCAAAGGCAATCAGACTGTATGGGGTCATTCAGATTATAATTAAATTATTGTCCTTATTTCTTGATGAGAAAACTCTGGGGACTGCAGTGATGAGTCAGAACAGGTGATTAGGTCCTCCAGAGTGTTAAGAATAGAAGAGAAAAGCAAAACAGAGGGGTAAGCAAGACTCTACTTGTCAGCTTTCTGTCACTGCAGCAGATACTTGACAAAGGACAAAGTGAAGCATGTATTGCAACTGGTCTTAATAATCAAAATCTGTAGCCAGATAATGGTAAATGCTGATGATCAGAGAGACAATGGAGCAAGCCGCAGCCACCTCCTACCTCATCGCCTCTCCTCAAAGGAAAGGGTTAAGCTCCCTTCTCCTCTAGCCTTACATTCCTCTCAGCCATGTCATTTCCTGTTTCCACCTCCCTAGTACTGGGATCAAGCGCATGAGGCCTCAAGTGCTGGAATTAAAGGCTTGAGCCTCCACTTCCTGGCTCTGTTTTTCTTTTAGACTGGATCAATCTCATAGAGCCCAGGGTGGCCTTGAACTCTTTATCTTTCTGCTTCCTCCTCCCAAGTGCTGGGATTAAAGGTGTGTACCACCACTGCCTGGCCTCTGTGGTTAATTAGTCATTAGCTCCGCCCTCTGATCTCCAGTCAAGCTTTATTTGTTAGAGCACAAACAAAATGTCACCACAACAAGATTTCTTTTGACTCAAGATTTCTCAGTCCGCAGTCAACTGGCCCTGTTGCTTTGGACCAAGGCTGTATCATAGCTGGTAGGTAGTGATGGTGGCTTCTGAAGAACAGAAGGAGAAGATAGAGGAGCCAAGACTCTTCAAAGCTAAGTCTACAAAGACTCATCTTCCTTCCATTAGAACCAGCTCCGAATGGTTATACCTCCCAGGAGAGTTAAGGGCTGGGGTCTAAGCCTTTAACATGAGCTTTAGGTGGGGAAAATGTTGGATTCAAGCCAACAGAGTATAATGGCTGTTTTCAGTCCACCCCAGGTCTCCACCAAAGTTGACACTGACCTCTCACACTTTCACACTGTTTTTCAATAGAACTGTTGGCAGTCCAGAATGGCCTCATCCCACGCTTTGGTCAACCTTGCTATGAAGTACACCTGCTTGACTGCACATTTAACAGTTTCCTTCTGAGCTGTGGCTAAATTGCCTTGGAGTATTACAATAAAATCCACTTCACATATACTTCCTACGTTGTATTTTGTTCCGAGGAACATCAGACAAAGCACTCCGCTTGTGAAGTGTTTGTGTTCCCAGAGGTGCTACTGCTGAGTAGCCTCAACTATGCTCAGAAACCTTGAGCTAAGCCAGGAGCCCACCTGAGCTGATACCTACAAAGGGCAAACTTCACAGCCTTCTAAGAGACACACAGGGAGAAAGAAGAAAAACACCTTCTGGACATTGTTTGGATATAGAAAAAAATGCATCTAAAAAAAAAATGTATCATTTTTACAGCAGCCAGTATATTTCAGAGTTCTCATCCGAAAAGAAAACAACCCAAGTCTTAGTACAAACAGCAAGATTGGCAGTGGCTTTTATGAGTGGACTGTGAGAACCAAAAGGAGGCACCTTTCTTCCTCCTGGAAAGCAAACAACCCGGACTCACCCAGGAAGCAATTTGCTAAAAACCAGGTTTCCTAAACCATGTTGATTCAAAGCTGGAGCAGACGGTTGGTTAGAAAGAGTGGCACCCCATCCTGTCTTCAGCACTCAGGGTCAGGAAAAGCTCTTGTCAGAACAGTGGCGAGTTCCTCAGGATGGGGAAACAGTGATGTGTGTCTCAGCAGCTGACTCTTGTATTACAAGTCTCACTCTTTGAAGAATGACTTAGGAGTAATTTGTGTTACTGACAAATGAGTAGTAAGTACATTAAGCACATTCACACACCGCAGAATATTTTGGCCAGTAACAGACTTCATATATATATATATATGTGTGTGTGTGTGTGTGTGTGTGTGTGTGTGTGTGTGTGTGTGTGTGTGTATCATGTGATGTACCATACATGTATAGTGGCTATACCACATTTTAAATAATCACATTCTTTGATGTTTATAAACTTGCCTAAAAATTCATTTTTTTTTTCAGAGCACATCCACATCATTAAATAGGACAAAACTGTAATGCAGGGTTTCCCCTGTAGGATTTACTAGAAATCTGCCACATGAATCTCAGGAGTTTTTGTTGTGAAACTCAGTCAGGTGACTACTGCATACCACTGTCATTTTTGCAAACCCCTACCTAACATTTAGATCTAGTTATTGAGAGACAAAACAGTATAGACTCGTAATTGTACCTTGTGAGAAGTATAGAGAATGGCCCATAACTGTGTATGAGCTGTCACCACTGCATAACATGGTGGCAGAGATGGGTGAGGACTGGTCTAGGTTGCTGCCTTTCTTAGTCTTTCTGCCTCCTCTCACATAGTCATGACATAGGAAAGGGATTTCAGCCCAGTGAACTCAAATCTCCAAAGAGTAGAGTTATATTTATACTTCTTCCGAGCTCTCCTGTTACCCAAGGCTATCTCATATTTAATAACCACTGTTACTTTTAGTCTCTGTGTGCTCTCTGTTCTTGTTTATACCCTATAGCCTTGGATCTGTTTGTCATTTCTTTCTTTTTTCCATATTTGTTTCTCTATGTTTCACAAAGGATATTATTTTACAGAGCAATGGTCAGTCACTAATCTAAACTTTAGCACATGCAAACTTTTACTGTGTCTCTGGCTCTGTGACCGCTGGTTTTGTGGCTTTTCTGATAGAGTTGTATTCTGTATTGAAAGCTGTGTTATAGAACAAAGTTTCTATATGACTTAAAGAGAGTTGAATGAACTGAAGATATATACACAAAACGGTGTATGTGTATAACACACATATATATCATTACAACATGCAGACACCATTAAATAGGGCTGACACTTAGAGTCCTCAACATATACACACATTAATTTAAGCAATTAATTAAAGATATAATTGATGATAGCTGCAGGTATGTATTACAAAAGTCATAAGTCATAGAAATTAATGGGAAATGGTGTCCTTAGGTCACCTCAATGGTTTTCTCACTTTCCAGGATAGTAGATCATGGACATAGCAGACATTTGAGGCTTAATACCAGCTAGAATATATAAAACTTAACCTTAAAACCTTGCAGATATGAAGTACCATTTACGCCACTTTCCTTTTTTTACAGACTCATTATTACCTTGCTTTGTAGAAATAGTTAGGATTATTTTCTAAAGTTCACAGGCATATTATTTCAATCACCATCTAGAGGTATTTGCTTGAATATACATTACCATGTCTACTTAAGAAACCATGTCAAATTGTGGCAAAGAAGCAACCCTGAACTGTTGTTTTCCACATTCCAAGCTATTAGTGTCATGATAAAAGAAGGGTCTTCCACCCAATCTAGCCCAAGAAGATCAACATCAAAGTCATGGGCCACCCACAGTTGTCACCAACTGGCAATGCTGTTTTCACTGACACACATACCTGCCCATGCTAGTTTGAATGAAGATGTCATTTCCAAAGGCAGGTTTTATTAGAAGCTTGTCAGTATGACATATGTACAAATGCACTATAAATGCAGCCCCCCTTTCATCACTTTAGAGATAAAGGAACTGAGACTCAGTGGGATTAGGGTCCAAGGGGGACTAGGAAAGGATGGATCTGAGGTTCATTATCTGCCACTGTCTTAGATTTCAATTCTTATTTTCCTTGTCAGCAGTCAATTGGGGAATAAAGACAGATCAGGATAAATATATGTGATCTGATAAAATTGCTTTATTTACTCTGCTCTTTAGGAATGAACTAATAGCAACCACAATGTGACCACCTATCAGACCGTGATGGAAAGCAATCTCCAATACCCAGAAAAGTCAAGTAAGATGGTTTTTAGTAGGCAGAGCCCTGGCCAAATAGGGCAGTGGTGAGTGTGTAATCTCTCAAGAGCCTTAAAGACAAGGCAGGAATTCAGACATCCCAGCTTGCCCATGAGGTGACATTTAAATGTCTGAGTTGACCTAGTGACAAGTCCCAATGTGTGCATGTCCTCCAACAATCACATCAAGAAACTCACTCATTCTTTCACTGAAAACTCACCGGATACCTATGCAGTGAAAGCGTTTGTTCTCTGTGTTGGAGAGCCAAGGAAACAAAAACAAAGCAAAATGGAAGTTACAGCCTAGCAGTGGAGACACATAAATGAATGTCAGGGCAAGCATGTGTTTAAATGAAAGGGAAGGGACTGAGTCAAAGGACAGCATGACCCTGGCAGTGCTGGTCATTTCACCACATAAGAACACGTTCTCAGTTTCCCTCAGCTGGTGACTCTAAGTCACTCCAAGTCTATGATACTATGGGTTCAGTGTCTTGGAACCACTCTTGGTATAATTGGGAACCTTGATGTTTACTCCATTCAAGGAGTAATTATTATTGTGATACCTCTTACTGAGTATTCATGGTTTTAACATAAAGCTGTTATGTAGACATTATCTTCTATAATTCTTAAGGGAAAAAAGATGTCAGGTGTAGGTGATCCAAACTGTCCAGATATAAAACTCAGGCTTAAAGAGGTTGAAAACAATACCAAATACTATATTAGCCAAAGCCCCGGAAATCTCAGCACTTGGATTCAAAGCCAGGTCATTTGATTCCAAAATTCACCCACCTCAATAGCACCCTCCATCTTTTGAGAGAAGGTTTCATGGTAAGATGAGGCTATAAACAGAGATAAGGGATGAGGGTAACCGCTCAGCAGGTACAATGACTGCTGCACTAAGGACCTGAGTTCAGTTCTCCAGCACCGACACAATTGCCAGGTATGATGGTGCATGTCTCCCCCAGCACTCCCCAGAAGAAAAGCTGACCCTGGGATCTCACTGGTTAGCTCACAGATCTCACAGAAGCTCTCTCTCTCTCTCTCTCTCTCTCTCTCTCTCTCTCTCTCTCTCTCACACACACACACACACACACACACACACACACAGAGTGGGAGCTGAAAGAAAACAGAGGAAGACCCCCCAGTGTTGACCTATGGACTCTGCACATGCTATTGTGCCCATGCACACACACCAAATCCTCCCCCACATACACACACACAAACATTAACTTTGGAAGCTGGTAACAATTTTCAGTAACAGCAGATCCAAAGGATATGCCAAAATTGATGGTCTCAGAGACAAGAATGTGTTTTAATTAATATTCAGACATGCATACAATGTGTTTGCATCAAATGTCAGACATGCATATAATGGGTTTAGATCAAATATACCCCTCATTCTCTCCCTTCAATTTCTTCTCTATCTCTCATACCACTTTTCCCTCTCAATTCCATGTGATCTCTCTCTTTTTAAACATCCAATGAATCCATTTAGCAGTGGCTGTTAAGTGCATGGTGTAGGAACATCTACTAGAGCCTGGGTAGTCTCTCCAGGGTCATTTCCCTAAAGACAATGGACTCTATCTCCCCCCCACACACACACACACATACCATCCCAGCAGCCATCACT
Organism: Sigmodon hispidus; assembly: GCA_004025045.1. NCBI lineage: Eukaryota > Metazoa > Chordata > Mammalia > Rodentia > Cricetidae > Sigmodon > Sigmodon hispidus. The sequence goes on along the minus strand of PVIH01000436.1, from coordinate 91,671 downwards.
TGCCAACAGCTGAGCCCCTCCCCGATCCATGCTGGGAAATTGGCTTGCTTGATCTTGTACAAGTGTTGTGCATGCAGCCTCAGCCACTGTGAATTCATGTGCAACTGAGCTGCCATCTCCAACAAATGCTGTTAGCTACAGACATCTATTTCCTCTGTCCCTTACATCTTTTCTGCCCCTTCTTCTACAATGATCTCTGAGCTTTGGTATGAGGGTATACGTTACAGATGGCCCATTTAGAGCTGAGCTCTGTCTTATTCTCTGTACATTGATAGTTGTGGATTTCTGTGTTAATCACCATCTGAGTGGTACTATTAACTGAGGAAAAGATGGTGCCTAGCTAAGTCATAGGCCCTAGTATTATTGTTATGTTATGGCAATTATAACAAACTGCCTCCTAAGTTTTTGTCTTTATATAGATAGACTGGTATATGTCTCAACCTTCATCAAAGGAGTTTCTTTCTGTAGTAGATGGTGATAATGCAGAGACTCACAACCAGTCAACATGGAGAGAGTAGGAATATTGTTTACAATCTAGTGTTCTGGGCTCAGCTGTTGGCAAGTGATGGCTGCTGGGATGGTATCTGGGAAAGGTAAGAGGAACTCTGTGTACCTGGCCATTGCTTGGGTGACATTCAAAAATAACACTGAGTTGGATGTAAGTTGTCTTTATCACTAAGGAGCAATATTATATAATATCACACAACAACAGAGCTGATGCATGTAAACACACAACCACTTACAAATACAAATGAACTCCAATCTAAAATTGTCACTGCAGAAGCAATGGCAATTTCTTAGAGGGTCAACCGCACACATACATACACACACACACATTTGTGGTCCACTATAAAAGCTATACAAGTTTAATATAAAGGTAAAATAACTGCATAAACATACAATAATAAAAAGGGTCAAAGCTGTGAGTATGCCTAAGATATAGCTTTTACTTTTACTTTTCAGTGTATTAAACTTCTGGCATGACCATCCTGCAGGGTTATTGTTAATGGTCAGAAACAAGGATGGATTCTAGAAAGCTGAAAAGCATCATGGCGTCATCTCTCAAGTAATTGTCTATGGAACACTGAGATCTCGTGAGACCCTGACACATGTTCTAAGCGTCCAGAAAAGGATCCCACAGTCTTTGCTCCATTCAGAGAAGCAGCCACTTTGAGCTTCCTAAACCTGATGTATGTGTTTTATGAGCAGAATCATGTGTGCAAATATCATCCCCTAATATTTTTGCATGTGACTTTAGTGCTCTCTAGAATATGATTTGGAAGTGAAATAAACTGTGCAAATGGACAATGGGTGTACTGATCCAGGTCTCCTAAGTGACTAAATCTTACTTATCCTGGAAGAGCCTCTCCTGTGTGAAATAGGCTGATCAGCAGTCCATATGGGGAGCATTCTGCACAAATAACAATTATAACACCCATCGTGATAGCTGTGGTAGTAACAATGGGTAACAGCTACTGTGAAAGGACCACCTCTGAGCTATTCTAAACATACAAACAGATGATCTCATTGAAATGCCCAGCCATCATCCACCAGACACACAAAGGACAATGTCACTTCCACTCACACGGGAGATTCCACTTCCTTTTCCCACACATATCGGCTGCCAAAGGTAATGAGAAACAGAGAGTCTGTCTATGAAAATCTCTCTGTACAGCATTGTGGCTGCTGGCTCTGTATTCCCTGAGTCATCTGGATTCATTAGACCCTCAGTGTCCTGATAGAGGAGCAGCCTCCGGCAGACGGCAGCTTTGGCAAGTCCCTGGATGAGCTGGCTTCAGACTGGCACCCAAACAACCCTGAAAGCTGGCTTTGCCTCCTGGACACTCCTGCCACACAAACACATGACTCTTTCTGACAGCTTGCACCCACTGCAGCTGAGCTGCCTGCCATCTGGGTGAGGATCATCAATCTGCCGTGCTGGACAGTCCAACCTTTGTGTGAAGGACCCAGAGCAGATCACATGCAGGTGAGGCTTGGTTTGCTCTGACTATAGTGTGGGCGCTCAGTGGTGAACACCCACCAGATCTGAATATGTAGATGGAAGGAAAGTCCCTAGCAATGAATGCAAGGCTCAGATTTTATCATTCTTCTGAATGCACAGCAGTATAACAGGAGTTCTCCCCTTGAGATGAAATAGGCAGGACTGGGTCCATGGTTATTGGTGTGTGTATATGTGTGTGCGTGTGCACACGCATGTGTGTGTGTGTATCTATGTATACACACATTGGGTATACATTTAGAGGGCAACTTGAACCTCAGGTATCATTCATTACAAGTCATCAACCTTGGTTGTGAGCCTCAGATCTTGCACTGGGACCCAGAGCTCACCGATTAGGAGAGACTGGCAGGCTGGCAACCTGCAAGAATCTGCCTGATTCTAACTTTCCTTGTGATCTTAGAATCACAAGTGCATACACCACACCCAGTTTATTTTATTTTATTTTTTAACATGAGTTCTAGGGATCAAACTCAGGTCCTCTTTCTTCCAAGGCCAGCCCTCTACCAACTAAAGTATCACCCTAGACTGCTCATTGTGTATTTTAGCACCAGAAAGAGAAAAGTTTCCTTTTCATATATGACAGATGGTGGCAACCCTTGCAGTCTTCTTCCAAATCTATTCCAAGACCCCAAAGCCATCCCTGCACACAGAAATCAGAGTACCCCATGACTAAATCGATAAGGCTTTTGACAGTCCCCAAAACAGACACACTGTGTGAGATGTGTCCCATAAAGGGATACATTGATGTATCCCACATGGTTGGCCCAGCTTATAGCCTAGTGAAAAGATAAAGATCAGATATAGGAGCAAAATGAAGGTGTCTTAGACCCAGTGGCAGGGCCACACAGACTTGTGCTAAATATTAGACCTTGTTAAAACCAAAGTCTGACAAAATGCCCAACTATTAGATTCAAGCCAAGGGCATGGAAGTGGGTGTGAGAAAGGCAAGGGTAGAGGGAGAGCATGGACATTTGTTCACTCGGGCATCTCATGGTTCGGATGCTGGAGGCATCTGTCACCGCTTCAAAGAGAAAGCCAAGACTCAGAGAAGCCAAGCAGGTCTTGGGTTTTCATCCACTTTTTCTGGCTCATAGATGTCTGTGTTGCAATCTCTTAGCCAATCCCATGATGCACAGCTTCCCAAAGGCAATCTAGTCACTTTCCCAATAAAACTGCCTTTGTCAAATTATAACAAAGAACAAAACCAGCTGAGAATGGAGGTCAGGTGTCACAAGGCTTATCCCTTTTCACCAAATCTTCCACGTAAGGGAAGAACAAAGGAAGAAAAACAGCACCCATCATCCACCCCACAAACACAAGGCGACAGAAGAATACTAAAAATAGAGAAGACATATCTGGTAAGAGCATTCTGAAGTCTGACAGCTCCTTTTCCTTCCTGTTCAACCTACAGGCACTCAGTCACCTAACCATCTACCTCCCCTCTCTGCAGCTCACACCAACCTGCCTAGCTCCTGCTTTCTCCAAAATCATATCCCCTCCACCCAGATCCTTCAGATTGCAAAATTGCCTTTCTTGTTGAGTACCTGTGAGCCTGTGTGCTAGAGGAGGTGTCTGTCTAGCTAGATGAGCTAACACAGCCCACAGGATAGCTTTCGTATTCGTTTTTGAGCAAAGCCCCCAGTGCCACAAGCTGAGTGATGAAAACACACAAATGTTTGCTCTCAAGGTCACAGACTAAGAGTACAAAAATCAAGGTGTCATCACAAGCAAAGACACTTCTGAAGAGGAAGTGTCTGTGCTTCTCCCTGACCTTCTGACAGGGGCTTAGAGGCCTTATTATCTTTGGCTCATACCTGCAACAGCTCAATGTCTGCCCCATTGTCAAATGGCCCCTCTGTGTGTTCTCTTCACAAGGACACTCGTCACAAAGGATTAGTGGGGAGTCTCTCTTAGTAAGCCCTTATTCTAAAGGATTGCCATCTGGTATCACATGATTCTCAAGTAAGGTCTCATTAAGGAGTTCTGCCTACTAGGACATCACTGTACCTTGCAGGAGTACACAACAGAATGCATAACCATCTGCCAGGTGCCAAAGGCTGTCTACCTGACTGCTTCTGACTTCTGTGAAGTAGATGAGGGTCTCCCTGACAGTGCACAGCCTCCAGAGAGGATCTTGCTACTCTATTCCATGCACGGAAGACTCTTATGAGGCAGATCTGACCTGGGAATCATGAGTCTAAAAAGTAAAAACTTAAAATGTTGTAAGTGAGTATAAAGTTCATTCTATCAGTTACTTTATGTTCTTGTGATAAATGTCACAACCAAAGGAAAATACAGAGGAAAAGGTCTCTTTGGACTCACAGTCCCAGGAGAAGAATCTATACTGGCAGTGGAAGCATGGTATCGATGGCCAGGGCAGAGAGCTGAGCAATCACACCACATACCAGGAGCAGAGAAAGTGAACCAGATGTGGTGAGAAGCTATAAATACTCAAAGCCTTTCCTAGGTAGCATGCTTGCTCCTGAAAGGCTCCACGTCCTAAAGGTTTCATAACCTCCCCAAACAGTGCTTCCAACTGGGGGCTCAGTGTTCAAAACCATGAGCTTCAGTAGAATAATTCTTCTTCAAATTGCAAGTTTCCCTGGTCTTTGAAAGACTCATAGATATAACATAAAGCAACAGGTATTTAGTCCTGGTATTTAACAGGTATTAAAACTTCTCGTGTCTTTAATAGTCTCAATACTATTTAAAAGTCTAAAGTCTCTTTTGTAACTAAAGGCAATCTCTTAATTTTAACTCCCCTGTTGAGCTGGCTAGTCTCATGTCAACTTGATACAAGCCAGAGTTATCTGAAAGGAGGGAGCCTCAGTTGAGAAAATGCCTCTATAAGATCCAGCTGTAAGATAGTCTGTAAGGCATATTTAAATTAGTAACTGATGGATGAGGTCCCAGCCCATTATGGGTGGTGCCATCCCTGGGCAAGTAGTCCTGGGTTTCTATAAGAAATCAGGCTGAGCAAGCCACAAGCAGTAAGCCAGTGAGCAGCACCCCTCCATGGCCTCTGTATCAGCTCCTGCCTCCAGGTTCCTGCCATGTTTGAGTTCCTGCCTTGGCTTCCTTTGATGATGAACAGCAATGTGGAAGTATAAGCCAAATAAACCCTTTTCTCCTCAACTCGTTTTTAGGTTATGGTGTTTCATCACAGCAGCATAAATACCTGTAAAAAATTACATAATTCCAACATCAAAAAAGCACAGAATATACAATCCTATTCCAAAAGAAAGAATTGTAGGCTTACTGAGAACCAGATGAAGACCAAAACCCAGCAGGGTGAACACCAAATCTTATAGTTCCATGTCCGGTATCAGGGGCTTTATTATCGAAGAGTTTAAATAGCTCTGACCCTTCAGCTTTGTTACCTACAACATACACCTATCTCTCAAGATGGTTATACTCCTTGTATATAATTTTACTTGGTATATGTCTCACAGATCTGGCATTTCCATCTTGGAATTTTCACTGTAGCCCAGTCTTTACCTTCACAGCTTCATATAATGGACTTTTACAGCACTTTGCAGGGATTCCAGCCCTGCCACAAGTTGCCCGGCTTCAGTGGCTCTTGAAACTACAGAGAAAGGATCCAGGACACTATCACTCTTGCATCTTTCATGTCTCAAAAGCAATTGCTACATGGAGGGCACTGCCAAGTTTGTCTACCAACTTTGGAAGAACTCTTACAACCTTGAATTGTATTTATAGGAGCTTTGTGTTGTTTTCCAGAAATGGGAAACTCCTTAGGCCTTTTCCTTTCCCAACTTGAAAGGTTAGGTGGGTGAGTCTTGCCTGGGAGCACCCTTCCTATGCAGAATAGGAGGCTTTTCTTTAGTGGTATTAGTCCCCTCAATAGCTACAACCTTTTCTTCAGCATGTGACCTGGTTGGAACATTAGTGCTCTTTTCTTCTAAAATTTGTACACTTTACATTTCTTTCTTCCCCTTTGCTGTTTTTTCATTGTAGACTTCCTTAATGCTAATAAATAACAACCATGCTAAAGACTCAATCTGATACTGTCGCAACATTTCTTCCACCAAAGAAACTGGCCCATTACTTTTCATTTAACCTCATGCAAGTTCTTAGGACACCGGCAGAAGGCAAACAGGTAGATTCTTTGCTAAAGTATCCTGTGAAAGGCCTTCAGCCCGGTCACTCATAAAATCCTTGCTTCCCTCTGAAACCTCCAATTCAGGTCTCCATACTCCATCTCACTCTCAGCACTATAGTGGTTCAGGCCTCTGCCAGGATGAACTGTTAAGGTCTGCTGATAGTTTTCTAGTCCAAAGTTCCAAAATTTTTCACATTCCTCCAAAAAAGAAAGAAAGAAAGAAAGAAAGAAAGAAAGAAAGAAAGAAAGAAAGAAAGAAAGAAAGAAAGAAAGAAAGGAAGGAAGGAAGGAAGGAAGGAAGGAAGGAAGGAAGGAAGGAAGAAAGAAAACAAACAGAAAAAAAAAACAACAACAAGCAAACAACAAAAACCCAGGGTCAAGTTCTTGACAACAACAACTCCATTTCTGTACTAGTTACATTTTTTTTTCTGCTACAATAGGATACTATAGCCAAAGGCAACTTAAAACAGAGTTTATTTTGGCTTATGTGTCTAGAGGACTAGAGATGCATAACCACAAGGAAGGCATGGCAGCAGGAACAGGAAACCGAGTTCATATCTCAACTCTATCTATGGGAAGCAGGTAGGGAACTGGAGGTAGATAGAGGCTATAAACTGTCAAAGCCATCCCCAAGTGACACACTTCCTCCAGCAAGGCTGCTGTCCCTAAATCTCCCCGAAACACTGCCAACAACTCAAGACTAAGTACTCAAATATATGAGTTTCTGGGGATATTTCTTGTTCAAATTATGATACTCATTCATAATTGAGATTCCCTAATGCACATTCTATAATAAAACTTCAGATGTACAAGGACAAATATGAAAACAAAAAAAAATAGTGAAATAATGGTCAAAGACCAACCAGTTCATGAACCTAAAGCAATCCTCCAACTGGCATTTTTCTCACCACACACAGTACCTCTTTGTGCTTGCCCGACCCCACATACTCAAGGCTGGTGTTAAAGTCTACAGATGGATATACACAAGTCTCTTTCAAGTATAAAATTAGGTGTGTACTAATATGTTACCTATGGATTATTATTCCAGAGCTAAGATCTTCTAGGGATAGACATATGGCTGAATACCTTTGCATATAATCACCACAATGATTAGGTTCTACTGATCAATGAGGTTGTCACATAGTAACCATTAACTAGCTTGCACTCCCAACACTTCCAAAGTTCTCTGATGCTGGGTTCCCAATGCACATATAACAAAAGAACAAATGAATGTTGTAGTAGGTTTCTGGGCCATTTGGGCCCGGAGGTTTGGATCTGGTCCACGGCGGCTTTTGTCCCCCAAAGAAATGAATCAGACACTTATATACTTTATACTGTTTGGCCCATATCTTAAACACATTACTAGCTAGCTCTTTTATCTTAATTTAACCCATTTTCATTAATCTGTCTGCCAGGTGGCTCGGCCAGCGGCTCACCTGTGTTTCTTACATGTCTGTCTTCTTCAGGGGCCAGATGGAGACTGACTAACTCCACCCTTCTCCTACCTGCCTGTCCTCTGATTCTCTACCCACTTCTATGGTACTCTACATAGGCCAAACCAGTCCTTTATTTACAACATACAAAAAACATTCCACCACAAATGAATGCAGAAAGTTATATAAATTTTGCCTGGCATGGTAAGATGGCTGAGTTCCCACAAACACTCACAATTTGAGACTGATCCAAAAACCACATGGTGGACGAACAAAACCGATTCCCACCAGTTTCTAGTCTGGCCTCACGACAGCATGCTATGGTATGTATCCTCCCCTAAATTAATTAATGAAATTAAAAAAATTTTAAATAAATATCACCTAACTAGAATGGAATTTTACTTCAAGTCTTTTTCCAGACAATTACACTGGGAAACAGAGGTTCCTACTCCAGCTTCACCCTACTTACATTCCTTTCTCTTCCTTAAACCAGGAAGGACAGAAGGAAGCAAGAGAGACAGGAAGGCAAGATGACTGGATTGGGAAATCTGATTACTTGGCAATAACTTCAACCCCATTCAATATTGGCACAGATTCTAGAGTACTGAATGTTGCCAGCAGAGATCCATGAGAAAAGATCTCAGCTCACGCCATTCAGTACTGAGGCTCTGAAGCAAATTCTCCCAAGAATCCTCAGTCATCTGCGGTCAGTGCCTTCCTTGTCATACTCCCCAGCAGCAGCCAAAAGCATCAGTGTACACAGTACCAGGAGGCTCTGCCCTTGTAGTACACCTGTGTTTCATTTATCTTTTGAGACAGGGATACATATAGCCTAGGATGGCCCCCAACCTAATTATACCATCAAGGACAATCTTGAGTTTCTGATTTTCCTGCCCCGCCACCAGTAGAAAGCTGGGATTACATTCTTGCACTTTCATGCCTGGATTTAAGCTTTGCAGTGCTGAGGATTGAATGAGAGGCTTGTACAAGCTAAGCAAGAATTGGTCAATTGACCTATAGCCCTGGCCCCAGCTTTGGTTTTAAATAGATGTTCCAATATTCGTGTAAATTAGAGTGGCCATCTCAGTATCCCTGATACAGCTTTCATTCACACACACACACACACACACACACACACACACACACAGCCTCCAGTACCACTGATATCAGCGGCCATGTTCACCTTTAAATTTACCTTGGTTTAGACAGCGCAGTATGTGGTCATGCTTTGTGACTTCACTAACCTTTTTGGGTTCAGAATCTTGGAGGCATGCATGAACCCATCTGTCCTTTCTGCCTTTCCCATTCCTCCTGATAATAAATGCCTTTGGTGTGCTCACACACCATGACTCTTGTCTTTCTCTAAAGAGCTTACTTCTGCCTCTTAGCTTTCCTCTTTTCTCTGTCTGAAAAACTTCTCTTTCCTCAACCCCCTGCATACAATGAGCATTATTTCTATGTCTGTGAGATAGCGTCTACCTACATCCAGCCATGTGGATTTCCCGTTTAACTTCATATGACCCTTGCCTTGATAAAATAGGAGAAGGTGGGAAGGGCCTGTCTTCAGAAATGTGTTCCCTCCTCCCGAGGAACACTACTATAATTGGTTTAGGAGAAAGTTGGCTATACCTGGCAACAACAATGTAACAGGTGCTCATTTTTCAAAGATGATACATGAAAGAAAGCATAAACCTTATACATAATCTGTATGTGCATGCTTTTTCACAAAAAAATTTATTTACTTCTAACGAAGTTACAAACAGAGCATCTTCCTTGTCTGAACTCTTGCTGGAAGCAGGTCGCCATCACCTTTCTCCAGCACCCTTGCAAGGTAGCTGTCTACATCATGCCTAAACACACCTTTTGAGCCCATTCTCCAAGTACCTAAGTACCCTAATGAACAACTCCATGCTACAGAATTCTTAGACTTTGTGTACCACCTGCACCAGAGTATTTACTGTGCTTCTGAAAGTCACTTGTACAAATCCAACTGCAGATACAGCTGATTCAGCACTTGGCGTAGGGAGGAAGCAGTAAGATTGCTCACAAGTGCCCTGGGGGACCTTATGTCATTGGAGGGTTATGACCACTGTTAGAGACACAAGGTCCAGATCTAGAGTTCTGTTCCATCTTCCTTCTCAATGGAAAGTCATTTCCCTTTTATTTGGAGCAGTTCTTTAAGTAATAGGAGATCTTTATCTATACATTCCCTCCTTAAATCTCAGTGGTAATCATGCTAATGAAGTTTTCTTTACCAAAAAATTCTATACCTTAAATCAACTTGGCCACTTTCCTCTGAATCTTTAATTGCTTTTTACATGTCTCTCCCCAAACATGGCATTCAAGATGCTCAGACATCAAAAGCTCAACTGGGTGGAGATCTGGAAGGTACTGAATGCCTTTACCATACACTGCCAGTTATGTGCCAACTACTCATTGACATTCCTATTGAGCGATCATGTGGTAAGCCACCTCAGCCTGAACCAGCCATCAGGAGGGCTCATCACTTTATAAGCCTCTGCTAATTAAAGAGGCCCACAAGACTGACTCCCTCCTAAGAGCTGTTTCCATTTCAGTGGCTTTTCTTATTTATCTCATATATGGATTGGCAATGTATTTCCTTTTGTGTATTGCCTGTTCCTGTTCTGTTTCTGACTTTAATTCACTTTGGCAGTCCTATGCCAAATGCATCCTGCCTGTGCAGTGCATCAAATTCTCAGCATTTCCCTACTTCATAGGGGAAGAGACTCTACTTAGCAGAAAAGACCTTCTCATTTATTTCTGACTTGGCTTAAACCACAATAGGTCTTCATCCTGCAGACGTTTTTAAGGTGGGGTTAAAAGAGCTAAGTGCCTAGGGTCAAATCAAAGATGAAGGTGAAGAGGCACAGAGTTCTCACAGCTCCACTACCCTGGATGGCTGCTAATGTTCCTATTATTGGCTTTGTGTTTCTCCTGGCCTAGAGGTAACAGTGGCCAAACAATGATGGATAGACATGCTAACTGTGGACAGAGTATGGAGCTGGGTGTGATGGCAACATCAGGGTAGGAGGATCTCAGCATCATCTCACAGTAGTAGTTCAAGGTCAGCCTGTCCTACCTAGTAGCATGCTGGGGAAAGGCGTTGCATGTATTAATTCACATATTTGTCAAGAGGAGTAACAAGCAGCTGTCTCTAAATGAGTGCCCAGTAAAGAAACAAGGGGAACAATTTGGAGAGAGGCAGGACTGGGTAATGAGCCAGTCCACCTGTTGACAGAAGCATCCATATAGCACATATGCAAGGCATTCCATTTCATACTATCTGATATCCCAATACCAATGTTTACACAATTATCTAAGACCTTAATGTTAATTCATTATTTATAGCTTTTTAGTCCAAACAGCTGAGCTTCTCACAGATTTGGTTAATTTAATCAAATTCCATGCAATTATACTTTAATTAAAACTACATATGCATAAAGTTGGAAGGCTGATATTTAAATCAATTGAATTCACAACAAGATTAGAAGAAATGCTAACGATTAATTACAGATCCAAATTAGAAACAAAATTAAAAGCAATTTAATCCTTTTTTCTTTTTCTTGAAGGTAGCCATGACTCAAAGGTCATAGATGCTCAATGTCACACGGTGTGTGGAAACATAGAATCTCAACTCTGGGTCATTCTAGGACCTATTATTGTTTCCTATATCCATTAAACAATCTTGACACTCGCCAAAAAAAACAATAAATGTTTTCTAAATAACTATCTACCAGTAAGGAAATCAAATGGCTATGATGATGGAAAAAGGCTGGATTTTGAGACTTGGTCATTTTAGCAACTTGAGAAAGTCCTCAGGTTCTTCACTCCTCTATAAGCTCTGACAGAAATTCAGTGTCTTCCTTGTTATAGAAACACATTCACGTATTATTTGATTGCCCTACATTTTACTCAAACCATTTTCATGCATAATAAAAAATAACAAAAAAATCATTTTCTTAAATGGGAAGGAAGCAGTCTCTTCTTTGTTCTTTACTATTCTAAGTTTCTGCCACTCTATTTTTAGGTTAATTTTTTAAACGTAGGCAAAAATTAAGCCTACTTTCTCAGCATTAAACTTTCAGTCTCTTCATGAATTACTGTAATGTTACTGATCCTTCTTCATGGGTTAGTTTCTTTTGTCAGCACTGGAAATCAAACCTAGGGCCTTAGGCATGCTCAATAAGGATTCTACTACTGAGCTAAATCTTCTGCCCATAATTTTGGTGGCTAGTGTCTTACTATAATTTAATGTTTAGTTGTAATTATTGCCTTGGCATAATCTAGAACAACTGAGGAGAGAGTACATCAATAAGGAATTGTCTAGATCAGGCTAGCCAGTGGACATGTCTATGAAGGTTGTCTTAATTAATTAAGGCAGGAAGACCCATCACACTGTGGGTGGAAGACCCATCAAACTGTGGGTGGCACCATTCCTTACGCATATGATCCTAGACAGTAGAAAGGGAGGTTAAACATAAGTAAGTATGCATGTGCTCATTATCTCTGCTCTTGATTGTGGATGTTGAGTAGATGTCTTAAATTCCTTCTCTGATTCCTTTGCAGTGATGGACTGTGATCTGGAATTGTAACTTAATAAACCTTTTCTCCTTAAAAACAAAAAACAAAAAAAATGTTCTGCCACAGTAACAGAAAAATGAGACTTTGCAACTATGTAACCCAAGCTGTTCTCAATTTTGTCATCCTACACCTATCCCTTCAGCATTGTGATTTATGTTTGTGTTCCTCAAACCAAGCTCCTGAAGAGAACTTTAAACCCTAAATAGATGGTTCTAAATAGGGGCACAAAAAAAAATTTAATGAGCAAAGCCACTCCTATTCACCTGGCTGTGAATTTATCAAATCATTTCTGGCATTGTGTTCTCCAGATCTCAGTGTGGAAATAGGCTAACGTCATCCACATCCCACATGGTTGTTTCCACCCTCACCACCAGAATCTTGCACCCCACAGCCTCTGCCCTGTTGGGAGATCACCCTCTTCCTCACTACACAGTCCTCCTGCCACTCCACAGCTTACCATAAGTGACATTCCCTCATACCCTCTCTCTGACTCCCAATGTACATAACACCCTACAAGTACTATTGTGGTCATGACATCCTCCCCCAGTGAAATCTCAAAGTCATTAAAATTGACAACCTGGAATCATGTAAACTTGATACTCAATCTGTAAGCCTTAAAAGCAAGTGAGAGTTCTATGTCATGAGGACAGTCTTTTCGAGCCCATCTAGGATATCTGGGTACCACTTTCCTTTCATCCCCATCATCCACAGACACAGAGGTTGTTTCCTGGAAATACTAAATGTGTATCATGAGACATACTCACTGCAAATCGGACTTGGCAGTTCTCTTCCCCCAGGTAGCACAGGTCGCCCGAGACGTTGGTCTCCAGCCATAAGTGCTCCCCATTCACTGCATTCTCCTGGAAGGAAAAGACCCACCCACGTCAGTTTTCTCTTCAGCATCAAGGGAATGACTTCAGCTCTGTATTTTTATGCAAGACACTTAGTGACTCTTAGGAGTCTGAACACTTTTCATGGATTCTTCAAAGACACTGCTAGAGCTGATCCTATGGAAATTCTGGAAAGGAAAAATGATGTTTGGAAACTTTGATCAATAACCAAAGTAGGTCTGAAGTCTATAAAGTCCTTATCCATGGATATATCACCTTGAAAGGTTTTCAAAAAAAATGAGAAAAATGCAACTCTGAATGGCCCCATATGAAGTCGTGTTCATCCAGCCCCCACATTGCTGAAGTGATGACAGAAGAGACCAAATTTAGACAAAAAATTGCCTAGTCAATCAGTTAAGAAGGAGAATAATAGTATTAAAATACTTTTGGTAAGAATGGCTAATAATGCATTTATACTTAGCTTGCCTCTCTGGAACTCAAAGCACATGCATTTCTACTAATCCAAACATGTTGCTAATTCCGTAAGGTCTCTCACTCAATTCTAAATTTTACAAACGAAATAATTGTCTGCTTCCTAAGAATACACACTTCTGATGGTGAACAGAGCTGCTGTGATGTACAACTCAGTGAGCAACACCCTGTTTTATCCATAAATGTACAGTATACGATGAAGAAAAAGATAGCCATTTGACTTTTAAATATGGCAAATAGAACTCTATGGTCTTTCTTCTGATACACCACATTAATGTATGTACTAATTGTATATTCTGTTTATTTACTGACAGGATAAAATATTGGAGAAAAGACTGTATTAGAGTAATCATAAAGGAACATGGGACTAAGCCTACTGAGTTTAGAAAAGCCCTGTTGTTTTTTATCTTATTCCATATCAGAAATACAAGAACTAGCTGTCACCTTTTGATGGAGCTGAAAAATATGTCCCATGCCCAATTCATATATTAAAATCTAACATATAGTGCGATGGTATTAGGACAGGCCTTTGGAAAGTAATCAGGTCATAAAGGTAGAGCTTTCACTATGGAATCAATATCCTTATAGGAAGGACCCCAGGGAAGCACCCCCTCTCTGCACATCCATGCAGCAAGGAAAAGCCACCAGAGTTCACAGAGAGAAAACAACTACCTGCCAGTCAGAAAGGGGCCCTCACCCAAAACCCAGCATGCCAACACTTTGTCCTTGTGTCCTCTTGGCTTGAAAATGATGGGAAATCAATGTCTGTGGCTTAAGCCACCCAGCCTGTTGCATTTTGTGGCAGCACCTTGATCAGACAACAGAGAATGGCTTCAATAAAGAGCTTTGGAGAATAATAACCAAGTCATTTAAAGTCCATCATACATTTGAGCCCCTCTTAGGGGAACTATTCCAGAAGCATCCACACAACAGCCTTCTCTACATCAAGTCTTAGAAGGGAGGAACAGAAATACAGTCTAAACGTTTCCAGAAAGAAGATGGAAGGGAGTACCAATTGTCATGCTATTTATTTTTAAACATTGAATTCATTTCTTCATATTCAAATAGAAGTTAATGGTCTTGAATGATTTCTAGCAAGAAAATCCACAGGCCATATTGTAACCTAGCAATCAGATGGGTGGTTAGTTCTCAACTTTTCTAAGGCTTCAGTCTGTTAAGACAGTTCCTGAGGTTGTGGTGAGCACAACCATAAAATCATTTCTGCTTTCACGACTGTAATTTTGCTACTGTTATGAATAATAAGGTTTTCCAATGTTCATAGGTGACCCTTGTCAAAGGGTCATTTGACCCCCAAAGGAGTTGTGACCTATAAGTTGACAAAGACCTCAAGTGCCTTTTTCTGATTTTTTCTTCTCCCCAGTTATAATCTCTTTTAGTTAACAATGTTCCAACTGTACTTAGCTAGCCCTCTTCTTCTGGGACACTATCAGAAGAAAAGAAGACAAGACATAGGACTGGACCTTAAAAGTCCCTACAAAATGATGACATCATGAGAGAATAAAATACAAAGGCATTTCTTTACAAGAGATCCTGAAGAAGCTATGCTCACAATCTAAAGCACTCTGGAGGAGCTACCTACCCTCCACTTTAACTTCTAACCCGTCATACAGAAACCATCCCTTTTTATTATTGTTCAACCCATTCAGCAAGCATTCATTCTCCAGCACTGGCACCACTCGTGGGGATGCTGTGATATCGACTAGCTACGTTGGAAACTAAACATGACATAATAAGAGAACTGCTGAGGGAGGACTTCAGAGGATATCTTGACAACTATTTAAGAGACCCAACGTATAAGTGTTACACTGATGCAAATGTCAGGAACCTCCGACAGTAACAAGCAAGGTCACAGGTAAAAACCTGGGCATCAGACTATTGCAAGCACCACATACCCAACTTATGGGCTAATAGTTCCTGGGCCCCAGGCTCCTTTGCTAAATGGTATAACATTTGCAAGCTTTCAGAGGCTTGCTATCAATCTTACATCAGAGTCATCCACAGAAGACCACTACTTTTAGTTAGCCTCAGATTTTGATGAAAAATTGATTTAAAGGAGATGTGCCTTTGGAATGAAAAAGAAAGAGGATTTACTGTTCTCTGGCCTGGTAAAACAATTTTAAATATGTGGATATGATTCCAGGGAGTCTGTGTCAGTGAATCTCAGTGAAACTTGTGTATAGCAATTTCTCAAAGGTCCCCAGGTGGTTCCAATATGCTTTGAAGTCTAGGACCCAATAAACCACACTCTCCTCTTCAAGCTTTTTAGACAACAGATTCTAGAACATGTCTATGAGCCAAAATACTATTTTGCATTCTTCCCTGTCTTGTACAGTCACTAAAAAAGAGTAAGTAAGACATGTCAGGAAGTATCACCAACAACTTAAAGAAAGATACAAAGCTATAAGCATACACCCAAAAACCTGGAGTTCACAGTGAAAAGCCAGGAGGTGATAGGGAAAGGAAGCAACATTATAGACAGTTCAAGAAAATACACAGTAAAACATGCATCACTTACATTAGTATGCTTACTATGGGACATAGCTCCTAAAGAAATAGTTCTAAAAGCATAAGTATACATCTGACTAGGTTAATCTAAAACTCTTAATGGGGGAAAATGGTCATAAGAAGTGTGATAGAACAGGATGTTGTAAAATCAAGAAGTACTAATGTAGAAATTGATCATATAGAAAACTACCTGATATGAAGTCACAAAAATAAAAAATAAAATTTAGAACCGACATACATCATGGTCATGGATACACAGAAAAATAAGAGCTGAAAATAATGAAGTCCATCAGTAGTTGAATTCTTGACATAGATCTGTTTCCATTCTTCTCCTGCAGGGAAAGCTCAACAGAGAATTCTTATATCTTGTCACTTCCTTTGCATATCATTTTGATTTCTTGAGTCCATTCCAGATGTTCTTTCTCAGCCCAATACTGTTTTCCAGATTACCGGATGTTGCATGGCTGAACCCAATGGCCAATGATCAAGCTTCACATTCATCAGCAATTTCAGCACTGGTGATTCCCCTCTTCCTCCAGAGGCACTTTCTTCTACTGTGCTGTTTACTCTTCCCAGTCTCCATTGTTGGACCTTTCTTACGCCCAAATTTTCAGCATTGAAATCCTCTGCAGCCTGGAGCTCTGATCGTTACATTACCTCTTCCATCTACACACAGTCCTTAGATCACTGCACTGGGTTTTCTTGGTTTTAGCACTCACTGGGTAGTTGTTACCGTCCAAATACTTATTTATTCAATATGCCTATCTTTGAGCTTCACTCATAAACAATTTCCCACAGACCTCCCCAGAAGACCTAATAAGCGTATTAAATCCTTACTTTTTAAAGAGACAGATTTCCTTTGCTGATATGTTCTTCCTTATCTTCTCTCTGGATTTTGAGGAAATGGCATTACCGTTCTTCTTACTTAGGCTAAAACTCTGGAGTCCTTCTACAGCTCTCTCCCATTTATAACTAATCTCATTTCACCATAGTTTCAAAATGGGTCTGAGGTCCAGCTAATTACTCACCACTTCTGCTGTTACCACCAGCTCTGACTTAGACTACCTCAATAGCCAACCACAACTGATATTCTACTTGCCTCCACCCCTAAGGGTCTGTTTTTCAAAACGCAACATCAGCAGAAGTTGGGGTGCTACTACTGCTATGTGTACATCCTAGGGAGCCCTATTTGAAGGCCTTTATTGAGGTGAAGCAGAGGTTTGTTGCAGTAAGAATTTCAGGGTAACCCAGTATGAAGCAAAGCGGGAGTTCATTAAGAGACTTTTGACAGGTTTCAGCACAGACGTTAACAGATAACACGTGCCCAGGTGTAGACAGGCTTCTCGGGAGATGCTGGGGCTTAAGTATTTGAGCAAGAGCCAGAAATATGATTTGATTGGTTTAATTTGTTTTGTTTTGTTTTGTTTTGTTTTTTTGATACAGGATCTCATATAGCCCAGGTTGTCCTTAAACTTGCTACATAGGCCAAGATAAGTTTAAACACGATATCCACCTGCTTCAATCTCCCAAGTGCTGGGATTGTAGGCACGAGCCACCAAGCCTTGTGTATATAAGCGATTTTGGTAGCTCTCAACTTAATCTCACATGGTTGCTAAGGAACTTTATTCTTCCCTTTTCCTCATTTTCAATAAATGACATGACAGAAAGGGTGAGTCCAGAGGTGTCTAAGACAGGACTGCAATTTTATAATGTAAACCATGGTTTACAGGGTTACTGAAGAGGACTCTTGTGAGATTTTATAGAAAACTGAAGGTCTGCTAATGGGAAAAGAGGAAGGCCATACTCAAAGGCCATATCCGCTAAGGTTTTGGAAGATGATTTACTGAAATGTTAACATTTGTATTCGTAACATCTTCCTATTAACAGGACATTGTCTCTGTCAGCAGCCTTCAGAGCAAAGGTTAACCCTGCTGAAATTCTTGACTCTCAGCAGGAGATTATGACCACATTCCTGAGGGAGGGGCTGCTTTTTCTTCCCATGTCTCCTTCCGCTCCCCTTTCTACCTAGCTTCAAAATACAAACCTGATCAAGTGGCTGTTCTGCTTATTAGCTACTCGCGGAAGAATGTTAGGTCTTGCCTTTGTATAGTCCTTGGGTGTTTTTCTGTGTTCTTTTCCTATCCATGGTCTCTCAATTCCTATTCTTCTCATCTCTTTCCCTGCTATGCTTCCATCCAGTGGTTGACCTACAGGCATCCTGATCTCCTTGCTTGTTCTCAAGCAAAGTGGAAAGTCTCCAGGGAAGAAGGTCTCAAGTCAGGTCCGCTGAATTTGCTGCTCCTTTGCCTAACTAAGCCTTGCATATACCTGATGCTAATGATGTATGCTACTCACTTCATCCAGGTTTGATCAAGTATTCCCATAAAAATGGCTCACTGTGCTTTTTTTTTTTCTTTACCCAAATTCCTTTCCCCTCTCTGGACCAGTGTATATGGTTAATTTCTATTAGTAGTTTGGTCACTATATATCAAGAGTTTTCCCATCAATACCTCCTAATCCCAGTCAGGTTGCTTTGCTAGTTTCTATCATAAAAATCATGTTTCATTCCCATTATCTCTCTTAACTGGTACTTACTCATATATTGTCACAATTATTTTGAGACATTTCCTTTCATACTAGATTCCAAGATCCATAACATTAAACTTACAACAACTAATTTACTGTATGATCACCGTTAATTCTCAATACTTTAAAAATAATCACTGAATAAATGAGTAAGTACATATCTTTTTCATGTCTAACTGCCAGGGGCAGGAAGAAAAAAATTATTGTTCTTTTGTCGTTTAGTTTGAAGCCATAAATTATAGCACATGGAAGACCAACATAGTTGAGGCATAAAAAATGATGACATGTACTTTTACCTACACTCCATGTTCCTGCTCCCTCCTTTCTCTTTGTATATCTATCTTGTTTGCGTGGTGATACTCCAGAAGTGTGATTTTTAACAGCTTTCAGTGAGTTATACATGTTTGCCTAGTGAATTCTCCAACATCACTACAGTCTTAGAGATTCCAAAGTCACAGCTAATATTGGGAGTGGCAGCAGTCCTAAGGGCTCCTGAGTTCTACATAAAGGATGTCTGGGTGGTATCAGCATTAGGCCAAACAAATGACTGGCACTAGCTTGCTTATTACATTTCTCCTGACTCCATTTCTAGCAGTGAGCTAAGAACATAACCTCTGTTACAAAGTAGATAGGCTACTTAGCAGTCATTTGATTTAAGAACCTCTTATTTCCCTAAACCCCAGTTCATTTATCAGTAAAATTATAAAAATAATTGTTCCTCTATCCCAAGATCACCATAAAATTTCAGTGCAAAAATGAAAATATATCAATAGTGTGTATATGATAAGGTGTTTGATTTCTATTTCTTCTCCTCTTCCTCCCCTCCTCCTCCTTCTTCTCCCTCTCTCTCTCTCTCTTTCTCTCTCTCTCTTTCTCTCTCTCTTTCTCTCTCTCAGGTTTCCTTCTTCTCCCTACTCCATGTATGCTGGAACTCTTCCAAATCCTCTCCTTGGCCATTGTGACCAACACTGCTATCATCATCATTTTGCTCTTCTTCTTGAACATACAACTAGATCTGATTTCCTAGTTTTCCTTGCAGTTAGAAGTGGCCATGAAACTAAGTTCTAAGCAAAAGAACAGGAACAAAGGTTCCAGGCAGGATCCAACGGATCAACTCAGAAGCATCTCCTCGTTGCTTTGGCCACAGTGACTTATTGGGGCAAACAGCCTTTGGGATGATTCTGGAAACCTCCTGGAGATTTGTCAGCATAACAGTCAGCATCTGCCCTTAAATAACTGTGAAAAGAGTCTAGTTCCCTTCCGTGGTGAGACTGTTTGTGTGATTCCGTAAATAAAAAAAAAAAAAGAAAGCTGTTTTGGTCTGTGTAGAGCACTGTAAAAGTGGGTGGAGAAATAAAAAATAAATAAATAAAAAATAAAAACAGAACAAAGTCAATCAGTTTCCAGCCAGCCACCAAAAAAACAACACATAAAAATACAAATACAGGCCATGGGCCACGGCCACATGGCCAGGTAGACTCATAAAATAAGTTAAATTAGAATAAAAAAAAACTAACAATATACCTAAAAACATAAGCTAAACAACATAAAATTAATATAAGCCTCTAAGTCATTTTTTAAAAAAAATAAAAGCTGCCGCAGACAAAGTCAAAACTTCTGGCCCAATTGGGGCTAGAAGTCATTTACAACACCTTTCCAACCACCTAGATTAGTCCTGGTCTAAGCAAATTCTTTATGACCACATTACACAATGGAGTCTCCAATTCACAGCAGCCTACTTCATCCTCATGAAATGCAGATTTTTCTGTTCTTATTTTTATCTGGGTTGCCTTTTATGTCTAAGTCTGTCCCCAAGTTCCTTAGTAAAGATGATACAGCAAATAAGTCTCAATTTTCTCTTTGAATTCTGACACCTGCTCAGACTAATTTTACATTGTTGTACACTCAGCTCTCATAAAATACACCTATGATTGTGCCCCTCCATGGTTCTAAATGCTTGCACGATTCTCTGTTACACATGCAATGAAGTCCACATTCAATCTGGCACTCAAGACATTACATCAGGCCTGCCAGTCAATCTATCCTCATCTTATTTTTCTTCCTTGTTATTGTTCTTTAATCATATTTTATTTCCTGTGCCATGTTTTATTGATTAGCCTTCACATCTGGGAACATCTTTCTTGCTTCTTCTCTACAAATCTACCTTGAAATGACATCTCATGCATCTCAAAAACTTCTATTTCTAGAAAATAGAAAAATAACCACCCCATTTCTAAGAGATGGCATTTTTTTCTGGTCTTTGGAATATAGAGATAAATCTCCCTGGACAGATGGACACACACACACGAGAGGGACAGTACATGTGTATACATATGCACTCACACACATTCATTTGTGATCCTTGCATGCATATTTATACAATAGATGTAGTTACTTATGACTCTCATTGTATGCATGTATGTATGTATATGTGTGTATGAGAGAAATATTACTACTTGCCCAAGTAATGTAAAAATCCCAGTAATGGTTACAGATTTTTTTTTAAAAAAAAAATAGATAGGGAAGCATTATACACTATAATATGTATAACAAGTGCACCAGCAGGAACCAGGGATATAGATACACACATGCAATTCCAACACCCAGGAGTCTGAGGCAGGAAAACTGCTTTGTAAGGCAGGTCTGGACTACCTAGTAAGTTTTGGATCAGACTAAGATACACAGACCCTGTCTCAAAAAGGATGACAAAAAAGTAGTATATATGCACCAGAAGCAAATAATCGAGAGAAACAAAGATATGTGATTAGAAAATGTTTTTTTTTTAAATAATTTGAGTTATGAATGATATTTTCCTTACAAATATCCATGCAAAATTTAAAAATAATTAAATATGATTGCCTGAAAATGTACAAGTTAGAACTAGGTGACAAAGTGCCTTGGATGGTCCTCACAAGAGCTGTGTGGATGCTAGCTCCTGATCATTGGGAATGTGGTCAGCATTGACTGAGCTGTGCCATGAACACATAAGCCACAATTTAAAGCCTGAGGATGAAAAGAGTACCAAAGCCCTCATATACGTACCATCTGTCACTTGAATTTTGAATAATAGCATTTGGGATTGATCAGGTGAAACAAAAACCAGGGTCCTAGAATCAGGTTTCCCTATTTATTCATACTGTTTAATGTGCTTCCCTAAATAATTCATATTTAATCATGGCTCACATCTGTTACCACTAAAGAGAGTGAAAAAATCACTTCTCTCGTATCAGAACACTTGGACCAAGGCACTTACCGCAGACCCAGGTAACTAAGGAGTCTGTGGTTCCTCTGAGAAGCCAACCAATTTTGGTTGTTAATGCTGGTTGCCAAAATGACTCAATCTATGATCACCTACCTAGAAGACAACCCCTGGGCTTGTCTAGGTGGAAGTTTCTACCTTGGTTAATTGTGGTAGGAAGATTAATCCAAAATGTCAATACACCATTCCATGGACTGGAGCCCCAGACTGAATAAAAAGGAAAAAGTTGAGCTGAGCACCGAGTTAACTGTCTCTGCTTCCTGGTGCAGACATAGTGTACAGAGCTGCTGCACTGGCTGGCTACCAGCCTTCTCTGCCATGATGGACTGGGTTACTTCTTAAACCACACATCAGATTAAATCCTGAGTTTGCTCAGCTTGAATGTTGTTGTAGTAATGACAAAAGTGATTAATATAGGGTAGGGCTGTATCTTAAATTATCCTGAACTCTGCAAAGAGTGAGTGAGACCCAATCATATTAGCTCAGTCCCACGTCTCATGGCTATCCAAGACCAGAGGTATCATCACACTGATTTATATGAGGCGTTTTTCTCATTTTCTCGTATCCGAAGTTTTTTGAAGGGATGAGAGTGAAGAGATATGGGAGGCATGACAGGCTGTGGAGATGACACCAAGCCTGACACACAGCACAGGCTGGCCTGAAAACACATAGGAGTGCACACACACAATCATGTTGGCATACACACAGGCGCACATGCATACACATGCCCTGAACTGCTTCCTGGATTTTCATTCAAGGTTTCTAAAGATAAAGTGACCTAATTTCGTAACCTAGTTTAAAGCAATTCTGTGTGAGGACTCTGGACTCTGATTCCCTAACTGTGTCCCTGAACTGAACTGTGAGACAATGTATCAATTCTTTTGTCTCTTCCTGCCAGGGAGAAAGCACTGGGGTGGGGGTGGGGGGAGCTTGGGCCGTTTTTGTTTGAGATGAAGTTTTGTTTTCCAGAGAGCACTAGGTGGAAGGAAGGATGTGGTCCATTGAAGAAACGAAGGAGACTCAAAACCGAAGATGTTGATGTGAGCTTCAGGGAGGAGCCTGTGGACCCTCAGCCCTGCTCCCGATTCCCACATTGGCCTGTGGCTCATTGCAGGCAGCTGAGGGAGCAAAACAGTGAGGTCGAAAGAGAGACCCACTCTGGTATTATTGGCTCTGATCCTAAAAGCAGAGGGAAGCTCTAATTATGAACTGAGTCACCTTGGCAGAGAAAGCATGTGACATTTAAGACATTTAAGAAGACATATATTATCTCTGGCACTGACACACTTCTAAATGGGCTAACTCACTCTAAACTGAGAGCTGGGATTCCAGCCCAGAAGAGGAATATTTCTGGTTTCTATTTTAAGCATCACTTCCTCCCCATTCTAGTAATTTAGCTTATTTCCTCCAAACTGGCTTGGCTGACATGTGTCTTAATGGTATGAGAGGGAACTGCCTCTACGGGTTTCACTGGAAGGGTGAAGAGAACCACTATTGGGAGTTGGAAGACTGAAGTAAGCCTCTCCATGTGCAGGAAAATCTATTGCAGCAGGAAGAACCTGAGGGGGCACTTGGCATTAAAATAGGTTGTATTTTTTTTTCAAGTTGGCTTTGGAGTCAGGTTTAGCAAGCCTTTCAGGAACTAGAGATGAACTGAGTGCCCCAGGAGAAGTTCACTTTTTATTGACCAAGCAGAGGAGTTACCATCAATTCCTGCCCTGGCCATCAGTACCCAGGCAGCCCTTAGGCTATCATGTGCCCTCCACTTTGATGAGAAAACAAGCATAAGATACTGCCCAGCTGTTTGGGTAGCTGGATACCTTAACAAGACCTCCCATAAATCAAAAAAGAAGCACTAACTTGGTGCTGTTTGCAGAGGAATAGCCACAGTAAATGTGATGAGGAAGAGATGATCAGGGCCTGAGAAAAGAAAAGAGAGAGGTAGCGATGGAAGGAGGGAGAGAGGGAGGGAGGGAGAGAGAGAGAGAGAGAGAGAGAGAGAGAGAGAGAGAGAGAGAGAGAGAGAGAGAAGAAATGCTACAGGAAACAGCAGTCTTCATGCTGGGTTGAGCCCAGCAGCCACTGTTAGGATACTGGGGCACCTCACTGAAGGTTGTCTTGAACACTTCCATGTAGCCGTCATTAAGGGGTGACATGCAGGGGAGGGCAGCCTGTATACAAGGAGCAAGAGCAAATATTGACGAAGTTATCAAAGAAGTGGGCCTAGTGCAAGTCACGGTAAACCACAGGAAGGAAGAGTTTAGAGGAATAAGTTACAATGGTGCAGGAAGTGGGGGGAATAAGACACAGTGGGGGGGATGACAGTGGATTAGGGGGAATAAATTGCGGTGTTGGGGGGGCTGCACTAAGGAGGGAGATGAGAAGGGAAATGGAATCCCTGCAGGGACTTAAGCTCCCATACATAAAGCATGAAAACTGTCTCAACTGTGCACACCTAGTCATGCTATGTAACAGCCCCATCTGTGTTCATCTGGCCAGCATTCAGGACTCTCACTAGCGGACTCCTTCCCAAAGCCCATGGTCATTATTCTGAAGGGAATAATTGGGTTCTCTAGAAGACTTAGACACATACAGCAGATTCAGAGTGAGGTCCTTCTACAAAAAGTAGGAGCCCGGGCCCAGAGATTCCAATTCCAGTTGGCCCTGACCTGCCTTGCAACACCAGGGACACCTTGAACAACATCTGACTACAGAGTCTGGTGTTGGGGAGTAGTCATAACCTTGGAAATGATGCTTTGAACCCTGAGCTCAAGAGCTATAAAGCAAAGAATTTCTCCTGAAGAGAGAAAGCTGTAAAGATCAAGGGCTCCCACCAACCTTGCTCTCCATTGTGTTTCTGGAGTTAAGACCCTCAGGAAGGCCACACAGCACTCTAGGGAACAGATCTTAACCAAGACTAATGACTGGCATACTTGGACTTGTTTGTTTGTGGTGCTGGAAACTGAACCCAGGGACTTCTGAATGCCTGTCAAATGTCCTACTATTGATCTACACTCTGACTTTCCACTACCCATCCCCCATCTCATATTATTATTGTTATTATTATTATTGCTATTCTCATGCTTACTTGGGAGACTCTTAAGAATCTCTAAGTCTAAACAGTCCTCAATAAACACACTACCAAGTAAGCTTTATCATTAGCACTTGAGGTCCAGTGGCTAGCAGTAGCACATGTGTTATCAGACTGCTTTTCTGCAGGAACCAAATGACTGGATTGTTTCCGAGGGATGCTTAAGTCTGAAGAAGGAAATTCCTCAATTTCTCATTTGGTTTCCTGAGCAGAAGGTCCAGTTAATACACAGTATATTTATTTGGCAGAAAGAGGCCAAAATTTGGAAACCAATGTGAGAGATGGCTCAGTGGTTAGGAGCACTGGTTGTTCTTCCTGAGGACCCGGGTTCAATTCCCAGCATCCACATGGCAGCTCACAACTGTCTGTAGTTTCAGTTCCAGGCAAACACCAAGGCAAATAAATAAATAAGTTTAAAGAAAAAAAAATTCTTCCAGAAAAAAGCCAGAGACCACTGAAACACACCTAGCCCTCTCCTCTTTCTGAATGTTCTGTGTGGTTGGGTACTGGTCACTGCTGGCTTCTGTCTGCTGACACCTATAACAGACAAGAGAGGCATCTGTTCCAGGGCCATATCTGAGTCTCCCAGAAGGGAATATCCTCCTCTTTGCTTTCCAAATAGACTTTCAGGAGATCATCATCACAGAGTGCCCACAATCACCAGGGAGGAAAAAAAGTGGAACCAAAAAACCACATACACACACACACACACACACACACACACACACACACACACACACAGTTTGAGCTCCTATTTGTTCTGCCCCTATGTATCAGAGCTACTAGCCAAATGTACTATATGGATGAATGCTGTAGTGTATACCTCTCCATGGGAATCAGAAAATAATGTCTGCTAGCCTAATGCTGGCTTAGCCAGGAAACTTACAAAGGCCTTTGTTGATAACTATTTCCAAATCATAGGGTCCTTTCTCGTACCCCAGTGGTGCTCCCCACCCCAACCTCGTGAACACTCCTGGCCCAGGCATCTCTGTGGTGTGTTCCCACTGTTGATTTCTCTCTATCCATGGACTTCAGCTCTGTAAACCACATCCTTGTTAACCACTTGATCCCAAGGAACCCACCCAGAGTACAAAATATACTGGGGCAGAAAACAATGCTTTAATACATACAAGATTCAATTGTTGCAGACACGCTTTTAAAACACATCTTTTAAACAACTGTATGAGAACATGTGCTGGAGAAATGACAGCCTTTTAAGCAATGTCACTGGAAAAAAAGGATGTCTACAAACAGAGAATGGTGTCAGATAGCTATTTCTCAGCAACTTAAACACACCAAATACTTAAATGTAAGACCTGATACTTTAAAACATTAGAAAACATGTGGAAGACATGATTCAGGATACTTTGATGGGATGGATTTTCTAAAGAGGCCGCAAAAGAACAAGAAACAAAGGAAAAATGGGCAAACAAATTTATGTGAAACTCAAACACTTCTACGCAACAATGAGAGCAGGCAACAGAGGTGAAGGGCAAATTATAGCGGGGAGCAAGTATTCCATAATGCACACCTGATATGGGTAAATACAGGAATATTCAGATATATACTGAAACCGGAAAAACTCTACAGCCAACAAATACCCCACCTTAAAAAATGATGGATAGTAGGTCTAAATCAAAATGTCTCCAAAAAGACATGTAGGTGACTAGTAGATATATTTTTAAAAAGTAAAAGTTACTGATCATCAGGGAAATACAAATCAAAGCTATGGTGAAACAGCCCTCCTTCCTTTCCTAAGAAGGGCTCATCATATATAGGA
Source organism: Sigmodon hispidus (assembly GCA_004025045.1). Taxonomy (NCBI): domain Eukaryota; kingdom Metazoa; phylum Chordata; class Mammalia; order Rodentia; family Cricetidae; genus Sigmodon; species Sigmodon hispidus. The sequence continues at coordinate 64,929 of PVIH01000436.1, read as the reverse complement.
ATGTAAGTCTGTAAAGAATGTTGAGAAAGGGAACCTTTCGTGTTGGTGGTTAAAACCACAGCAGGCACAGTCCCAAGAACACAATGGATGCTCCTCCAAAAGCAATCCCACTCCCAGGTCTGTATTCAAAAGAAATGAAAAGTCTTTGACTTGCATAAGTAAGAGATGCACCTGCCATGTTCACTGAAACACTATTCACAACACACAAAAGCAACCTTGAGTGTCCATCAGCAAAGGAACTCCAGAGCTGTCTCCACAGCAGGTGGATTACTGGGTCTCTCAAGATGGTGACTAAATCTAGTCTATTTGCCAAATCCTAGGCCAATGAGAAACTGAAACAGTGCTTGAGGAATGACACCCAAGGGAGACAGACCTCTTGCTTCACACTCATGTGCATATGCACCCCTCTTTCCACAAACAAAATGTTACATGCCCACATGCTCCTATTTACTGGTAATGTAAAGAGTTACTGGATCAAAGAAAATGCTGGCCCCAACTGAGACCAGATTAAGGTTAGGAAAAAGATATAAATGTTCTTTTTATATAAGAAATATAAGGAATTTACATCGGAAGTAAAATAGACTATTGTTTTGTTAAGGCTTGTTACATTTTTGGAAACATTTATCAATAAAAGAATTAGGAAGTTGGATGGAGTGGCAACTGTCTATAAAATCCAGCTCTTCCAGAGGTTAGATTAGGAGGCTCAGAAGTTCAAGGTCTGCTTGTATTACAAAGTATTCTAAGCTAACCTGGGTTATTGAGAGAGACACCTTTCTTTCAAAATGAGTAAAAGTAAGGGTTTGGGATGTGGTTGGATGGAGGAGTGCTTGCCTAGCTCGTATGAGGCCCCGAGTCAATACCCAGGGCTCTAAAGAGAAGTGTTTGAGACCCTTTTCTTGAGTGACAGCATATGTTACAATGTTATTTAGAAGTACAAATTGAGGCAGGAAGATTTTTACAGTGGCTTCTTTCCCTGGTCCAGCAAACATTCAGATGACTTAGTGGCAGGGGAAAAAAAAATCTAACATATGTTTATACCAATAATATTTAACTATCATTCCAATAATTTTAGCTTTAAAAGCAGCAAAAATGAAATGAATTTTTCTAGTCTTCAGCATTGGAAGCTGAGGCCAAGTCGCACTTGCTACTGGGCAAAGCTTTTTCTATATGTGAGACTGTGCTGTTGGCTTACGGGAGAAGCATCTACCATATCCCCTGACAGTAAGTCCTTCTAAAGGATTTCAATTCTGCCAAGCTGAAAGAGTGTGGGAATAAGATTTGTCCATGCATACACAGGTTTAAAAACAGGCATGCCTTTAAGTCTTAGTTCAAATTAAAAACCCCTTTAGGGCAATGTGAGAATTGGAGCTTACTTTTTATAGTCCGTGAACTTTACTAAGGGTGTTATTTTTAAATTCAATAAAATGTCATATTATCTGTCAGGGGAAAAAATGTGGTGAATATACAGAGAAGAATATTATTTATCCATACAGAAAAAAGAAAACCTGTCATTTGCAACATAGATGGAACTGGAGGCTTTTGTATTTAGTCAAATAAGCAAGCCGAGTACTGTGCAATCTCATTTACATATAAATTATTATAGAGTGTATCTTATACAGAGAGCAAGATGGCAGTTACCAGAGGCTGGGACAGACAATGGTGACATTATCAAAAGTAAGATTCTTTAATGAATAGCAAGTCATAGAGTCCATTCCGTAGAAGAGTGACCATAAAGAGTGATAGTGCAGTATACTTTTTTGTAGAAAAAAGGGCTTAGAATGCATGTAGCATAAATAGCTGATAAATGTCTGAGTAGGTATACTTCACCCTGATTTAAACATTATGCATTGTGTCCATGTGTCAAAACACCACATGGTGTAGCATAAATAAATACGATTTTTATGTTTTAGTTGGTTAAAAAATAAAAAAAAACAAGAAACAAACAAACAAACAAAAAGCTGACTTTCCTAAACAGACAAGGACATGAATGAGCCTGTTCTGTTCCTCATTTAGACAGCTTCAGTTCTGCACATGGCTCCTGGTGGGCAAGATGGCTTTCAGTCCACAGTTAGTGATCTCATTAACTTGACCACTGAAGACTGTGTTCTGACTTACAGAATCCTGAGGGCAAGTTGAGAAAAACACAGCGTGCAGCTGAAATTAATGCAAGATGAAAAACAAACAAACAAATAGCAGACACCTACGCTCCAGTCCAGAGTCGCTCTGGGCTCCTTTGCTGGACCATTTGCCACAGGAAGGCCAAGAGGATGTGCAGGAGCCAGATGCTGAAGGCCTGTCCGGGAGATGGCTTTCCTGCAGCAAAAAAATAAATAAATAAATAAATAAATAAATAAATAAATAAATGCGCATGCGTGCACATGCGCGCACACGCACACACACACACACACACATACACATATGAACACACAAACATGAGAATCTTGTACAAATCTCACAGCTTTTCATGGAGTAGAAACTGTACCCAAGGGACCTGACTGAGTTTCTAACATCGGATCCCTAACAACTGTGCTGAGATTCATACACCTCTGCTAGAATTTGTCCCGAAATCAGGACACTTGAGGCAAATGCTTTGTAATAGGGCTGCAGGACCAGGAGCTGAAAGCTCCACATCTTCTTAGGGTGGAGGGCATGAATGGAGCCTCTCCATTCACAGAAGTAGACATGGGGTAGACACTGTGATGCTTAGAAAGTAATTTAAGTTTCCAGAGACAAAGTATAAACAAAGCCCTGTCCTGCAATCCTACCACCCAGAACAGAACTGTTCAGTCTGGTTATCAATGTAACTCTGCTCTGCCTCCCTTTTCCTGAGCACATCCTTCTTCTCCATCCAGAGGACCATCGTCCATTGAGCTGGAAGCTCTCAGTGTGAAAAGACTGATTTGCATCTCCCAAGGAACAGCCCACACTCCTTCCACAAAGCAAGCACTCGGACCCACAGCAAGAGAAGCAGAGGGAAGCAACAGGGAGAACAGCCACCGTGAACACCCCTCAGTGCAGAGCCTCTGAGGGGAAAGGTGCTCACACCAGAAAGATGCAGGGGCCGGAGTAGAAGCGGGAAAATGTGTTAGATCCTAAAGGGCTGGGGGTCTCTGCATGTTCGAGGACCCATCCAGACTCTACCCAGGAAGGAAACTGGTGAGGTTAGGCAAGAACTCTCTATACCCAAGTTCTCTATACCCAAGGGTGGACATGTGTCTCCACTGGTCTCTGCCAGAGAGCTCAGCAGGTGTCCGGCTCTCTGTGTTACTTTTAGGGTTTCTTGCACTCCTAGCCAGGAAGTTGCAGAAACAGGTCTTCGGGAGTTGTAAATTATCACAAGCTTGCTGGCAATTTTCCAATGTTCCGTCAGGATGCAGGCAACACATTTGATCTCTATATTCCCCTAGACTCATCAGAGGGGTGCAAGCCTTGAATGAGGAATAGCTAATTAACAGCGTCAATTAGGCTCCTCCCACTAAAGTATATTCCACAGTCTCTGACCATGTTCTTATGAAAAGAACTGTGCTAGGAATGGTGACATAGGCCTGGAATCCAGCATGGCTAAAGCATGGGGGCAGGAGGATCTGAAGACAGAAAGCTCAAGGCTATCCTATGATACATAGCAAGACCCCGCCTTGGAAAATAAAAGGTAAGTGGACATTTGAAGGTGCTAAGATGTCTAACATAAGAAACAAAGGGTTGAGGGTGGATGACTGGGGAAAGAGAATCTTCTATGGCAATCCTTCGCTCACAAAGGTTTTCCTCCCACATTGTAGGACTTTCTGTGGCATGTTTTTTAGGATGCTTTCTCTAGATTCAAAGGCCTCCCCATCAATGCTAAACCAATCTTCACTATTAACAAAAACGTATTTTTGTCAATTCTGAAACAACAGATTCTGCCTTTGGGTCTTCAAGAGTCTCCACAATCTAAATTTAAGTGCTTAAAACATACCATAGCAAGAGGCTGAGACAGGCAGATTATAATGTGAAAGCCTGCCTCGGCTACATAGCAAGTTTGAAGATAGCCTGGGCAACTTGTCAAAGTCCCTGATTGAAATAATACTTGGAGTTGGGAGGCAAGAAGAAGGAAGGAGAGAGAGAAGGAAAGAAGCAAGGGAAGGAGGGAGGGAAGAAAATGCTGGGCTACACACACACACAAGCATGAAGCCTTGGATGGCTGCAGAACTCTTGAATTTTAGATGAATGAGAGAAAAACAAGTCTTGGAGAGTTTCACAAACTATTTCAAAGAGTTGTGATTGGGAAAAAAAGAAGAGAGAGAGAAAGGAGGTAGAAGAAGCAAAGAAGATCAAGCTTCAGGAGTTAAGGAAATGAAGAAGGAAGAGGAGGAAAGAAATAAAATTCCACTATCAGGTCCTGGCAGAAACTTGAGCAAGTGGGTTCAGCTCCTGAGCACCTATGACTGTGAAGGCCAATCTTTCGACAGCCTTCATAACTAGGATCCACCCCTGACCCAGCAGCACACTCCCCCAGTACTGATTCAGGAGAAAAGGCAGCTGTACAATACAGAACATCATTGTACCATCAGAGATCAACATGGTAATTCATTGGAATTCCAGTCAAAGCAAATCCTTTTCTAGCCTGTGCAAAGAAACAAATAGGTCTTTTGATTACTTCTCATGTATTCCTCATTATGGACACATATGTAAGGTTGAATTTGTAACATTAACAGAAGAAAGTTTTGTTTGATAGATAGATAAATAGATGATAGATAGAAATAGAGATACACACACACACATATATATATATTACAAACATTAATAAAAAGGGAAAATGAATAAGAGGCATCCTGAGTACCTACCAGACTGTGACCAAAAGTGCATCTTAGAAAAGAAGATATATGAAAAACAGAATAGAAAAAACACAACTAGAAAATATTGTAGCATAGGAAGGTACTTCTTATTTCAGCTTCCTATTCTTCTAAACAGCAGAAAATAATTTTTTCTAGCAGTTCATGCATGAGTGGACATTTTCCTTCAAAGAGTAAAGGAATTTCATTATATCTGAGACCTCAACTAAAAATCAGTGTTTTCTATTTACATCCATCATGGTGCTGGAAGGTGACAGGAAATTCTAGCATAACTTGGCGTATGGATGAAAGGGGTGAGAGCAATAGTTTTATGCGACAATTTGCTCTAATAAAACAATAAATGGGAGTTCAACTTTTCATTCTTTCTTCTTACTCCAAATCCTCCCAAATGCACAGACTGTAAAGCGTGAAATGCCTACAATTCTATTAACTTCACAACATCACTTTGTGAGGAGTGAGTATTCTCACAAGAGCATGTCTGAAAAGAACTGTGATATTAACTGTGAAATAAATATGAAAAGAAAATACTTCATAATGTGGCTTTCAGAGCATAATGTCACAGTTAATGTCAATTACCTGACATGAAAGACTGTTAACACATTTCTAGTACAAAAGCCATCGTACATCTTAAATAGCATTCTATTATTCTCCTCCCTCAATTCAATAAGACTATAAACTCCTAAAGGACAGGGCTCCATTCAGCCACTAATTCTGTTATGTCTAGCTCAGGGGTAGACTCTGCAGATATCCAATAAATGCTTTCTGAATTAATGAATGAACTTGACCAAGAAGCTAAGCAAAACAGCTTGCTGATTAGATCAGGGCTTCAATAATCCAGTTAGGATGATTTGAATAACAACTCAGCCTTTATACTTCAGAGATGCCCTTTGCTGAGAGGGTCCAAAGTCCTTCAAAGAAGCTCTTTAAAAATAAATGCAGTTGGGCATGGTAGTGCAGGCCAGAATTTCAATCCCAGAACTCAGAAAGCCAAGGCAGAGCTGACAGGGCAGTATGTATGTTCAAGGCCACTGCATATGTAGGGAGATGCTTCCAAACACCAGACAGATAGATAGATAGATAGATAGATAGATAGATAGATAGATAGATAGATGTGAATGAGGTAGGGTCCAACCTTGAAAAAATCCAGGGAGCAATGGAGGCCTGAAAGTGCATGCTTATATTTCTAGCACTGTGGAGGCAGACGCAGCAGAATCACCAAGTTAAGTTTATTCCAGGCTTAGACCATCCTATAAGGAAAAAAAAAACAAAGAAAGAAAAGAAAGGTAGAAGGAAATAAGAGAGGGAAAAGGGTAATGGAGGAAGGGAAGAACCAAAAAACTAAATAATCAAAAGAGAAAAAAAAACCTAACCTTGAAGACACTAAATCAGCTCATCTTCTTGGTATTACCAAGGAACCAGCATCCTATTGTCCTATTCACAAAGGACACGTTATGAAAGTACTATGTTTTTACATGGGTTTCACCAGGTACATCTGGCTAGCTGACTGGCCTGAACTTACTATGTAGACCAGGCTGGCCCCAAACTCACAGAGATCCTCCTGCCTCTCCCTCCCGAGGAGTGAAGGGATTAAAGGCATAAACTATCACTTCTAGAAAGGATATTACTATTCTCATTTCAACTTTATATGAGTCCAAAATTCAAGCCACTTACACCTGACCCACCACTACTCTCTGAAGGGCCTAATACATGCAGATGAAATTGAGCTCCTATGTACTGAGTAGGAAAGAGTATGATTTGTCCAGGATATCTACAGACTGATGGGAGATACTGATGCATTCATCTCAACATTTTAGAAAGGAGCCAGCTATCTAAATAGTTACTCTGATTCTTGGTTATACTCCCCAAGGGCTTCCAAGAGATATCTGGTGAGGCTGGCAAAGCAACTCAGTGAGAGAATACCTGACTAACATGTGAGGCTGTGGGTTCAATACCCAGGACTTCAAACACACACAAAAGAGACATGCTATACAGCATGTATGTGTGCCTGTGTTGTGTCTTTCCTTATGTCATGAGACCTTAGTTGCTTTTATCCAAAGTAACCCATTGTGCTTCTCAGTTAACCTAAGCAAATAACCTGAAATGTTAATAATCCACACAGTAGGAACCAGTCCCAAGCCCCACATAAATGTAAATATTCCACCCGCAATTTATGTGGAGAAACAAACTGTGTAATTACTTGAGTCAAAGTCTTATTCTACATTGCATATAAATTTAAAGTCGTTTTTGACCATTTTAAATGTGCACCAACATCTTCAAGGATGTAATTATTATGGAAATAAAAGTTGAGCATAGCTTTCTAAGGTGTATTAAGTCAATCAGAAAATCACTTCGATATTGAATCTTCAAAACCATACACCTGTGGAGTACAGACTTTATTACTCTGCAGTGACTCCTTCCAAAACAGTAAGACTGGGATGGTGAACTCTTGTTCACAGTAGAGTTTTAGTAGGTACCTTTAAAAGCCTCCCAGGAAACTGGAACATAGCTTAAATACATGTCAAGCATGTATAGGGCCACAGATTTGGTCCTTAGCAAAGGAAAAGAAGAAATAACAACAATAAAAAAGATACAGGCTTCTAAGAATTTCTAATGTGTCCCCGAGCTGAGCACCATGGTCACAAAGCTGTGGAGACTCTGACTACTTTGCCTACTAAAGTGACTAAGCCTATATTCTTATTCATTCTATATTTTCTATATAAAACTTTCTATATTTATTCACATATCATTCATTCATCCAACAATGTATTTATTGAGTATCTGTTTTGTGCCAAGCACTGTACTAGATGTGCAGATTCATGAATAAATAAAACTGTTATAAGCTGCTACTTGTGCAAAGCTCACAAAACATATTTATCATTCAATCATTTTACATATCTTATGGATCCCTTACAACAATGAGGTATGGACTTTCATTATCTCTCTTTTAGAGTAAGAATGGTTAAGCTACCTGCCCAAAGTCACATGAACAGAAAGTGAGCCAAATGAATGTGAACTAGCAAATGAACATCTGCCTGTGAATGCTTTAGACTCTTATGCAATCCAACACTTGCATGGCCCTAACAACACACAGATACACACATTCATACCAAGTGCCATACCATAGAACTAGCATCTTCTCTATTTGTCTTAATTACGTCTTAAGGATGCAAGCTTCAACAAACAAGAGGGAGGTCATGTTTGACAGGCATGAGAATGCAGAGACTAAGAACAGAACTCAGAGGAATATGGGAGAGACATAACTAACATTAGCATAGATCAGTCCCTTACTCAGCCCTCACCAGAGGAGCTGCCTCCTGCAGCAGATGGGCAGTAACACGGAGACCCACAACCAGACAATACACAGAGAGGGAAACCTGGGTCAGTCCGTCCAACATGGAATGCCATCACCAAAGCCCTCAATGCTCATGCATCTACATAGAAGAAAGGATGAAGGAAGATTATAAGAGTCAGAAGTGGTGAATGATTCCAAGGATACAGGTCTTCCTGACATAACAGGACTTAAACAGAAATACAGAGACTGTGACAGCACACACAAGACCCCGCATAAATTCATACTGGACAAAATGCCAGCCACTAAGAAGAGGAAGAGAACACAAGTCCCACTCCTAACCAGGAAGCTATTTGCAGCTGATACCTGCTGGGAAAATCCGTTTTCTCCAATGGACCAATGGACTGTCACTGCATACATTCACTGTAGTCCAGAGCAGGAACAGCTTACTAACACAAAATGGACTTCATTTTCGTGCACTTGCTTTGTTAATTTTTTGCTTATTGGATGTTATTCTAATGTTTGCTTTTGAGAATTTTTTGTTTCTGGGAGAGAGAGAGAGAACATGATATAATTGGGTAGAGAGGTGGGAAGGACCTGGGAGAGGTCAGGAGGGAAAAATAATATGATCAAAATATATTATATGAATATTTTTGAAGAAAAAGAAGTGTAAAAAATATAAATAATATTTTGAGAGTAAAATAGGATGACAATTCACCTTACCAACAGATAAATCTTAACCTTTTTTAGTTATAGCTTTCATAAATATGTACACACACATACTAAAGCAATTATGGCCAAGTCAGAGAATAATTATGGCCAAGTCAGAGAATAGTGAAGAGAAATTTTTTATGTTGCAGAATGCTAAGTATACACTCCCATTACTGGCATTAGTACACATCTATCATTCCCACAGCATGTAGCCACAGCTAGACACATGACAATCACTGAATAAACGTGCTCTTTCTGTTGTTTTAAAATATCCTAACTCCCCTGGACACTTCTCTTCCTTCAGTAGAGCTCTGACAGGCTTCCACTACATGTCAGGAGATTTAACAGCAGTTATTCAAACAGAAGTCTCTTCTGGTTAGGGTGTGATTCTCTAGTTATCCAAAGAACTGTTCTGCCTGTCTCCCAAAGCTGCCTACCTTACTTGGATACTCTAATCCCTCCAGACCAATTCAACATTTCAAAATAATCATGCAAACCAAATACTACAGGATTTACTTATTGTACTGTAGTCATACGAATGAACACAAGAAAAAAGACGTGTTTAATTTATAACAGTGGACTCACCATTAAATGCAAGGTCATCTGCTAGACAGACATTATTTTCAATGGAGAACTCATCATAAACACATCTGTTAAGCAACTTGGCATGATGGAGGCTGTGATAATAAACATTCTTGCAAAACAAAGATTTTTTTTAGCTAAAATCCTCTCAGAAACCAATAACCTTTTATCTTTCAGGAATTGTTTGAAGTGGAAAAAAAAAGTTGACCTACAGAATAGTGGCTGTGTACAGCGCTTGTGTACAGGAACTCTAGGGTCTTGTATCCTGGGACCCCAGTATCTTATATCAAAGTCCTAGTGAGCAATACCTCAGAATCTGGCCTTATTTGCAGACTGGGTTTTTAGAGAGGGGACTGAGTTAAAAATGTGATCAGACACCTGATGTACAGAACTGGTGTCATGAAAGTGGAAATATGGACACAGATTCACACTTAAAGAAAAAAGCTACATGAAGACAAGCGTCAGGATGGAAGGGGTGTGGCTGCAAGGCAAGGATAGTTATAGAGGCCAGCGGATGGCCAGTGGCTGGGAGAGAGCTGGAGCAGATTCTCCCTCACAGTCTCAGCATGTTGGACTCAGGTGTAGAACAAGTTCCTATCGTTTGAGTTGCTCAGCTTGTTAGCTGCCGTAGTAAAGCCCCACCCTTCAAATCTAAACCCCAACCTTAGAGTGAGTACAATGAGCTTTCAGAACTTCAGATCTCTGATTTTTCTTTTTCTATTGCCCCATGAAACTTCTGGTACCATCTTTTCATAATTCCACTCTTGGAAAACAATGATAATTAAAAACAAACACTTTCTAGCAAAAGCTCAAGGCAAAAGACATCTTTCTCATGCAAATGTCAGAAAATCTGATAAAGGTTTAAATAACTCATTAATGAAGGAAGGAACAGATTGGATGCAACGTCAACATAGGGATAAGTAACTGAAAATCCTAAAAGGAGAGAGAGAGATACGTGAGAAGAATAAGCTAGAGAGTAGATTATTTGGATCCCCAGCAGCCCCATAAGACACCAGGAACAACAGTCTATGCCTAGAATCCTAGTCTGGGAAAGAAGATCCAGGGGACCCCTCATGCCTGCTGACCAGCTAGGCCAGCTTCATCAGAGAGTCCCTGATTAACTAAGAGACCATGTCTGAAGGTGGTAAGCAACTGAGAAAGACACTCAGCATCAACCTCTGCTCTACACACACACATGAACATGTGCATACACATATACAGCACACGTGCATGCATATACAAACACACACAAATTTAAAAAAAGATTATACTTTCTATGATGTCATCCTCTCTATTACTCAAGAAAAGTAACATTTTAACTTTGTACAATTCAACTGCTAAATTTATAGGAACAAGATCATCAGCCCCTCTCTGTTACCAGTTAATAATCATATATACAGAGACAACAAAATCACCACACACAGAGTATGAAATGAGCGTCAATTACTGAATAACAAGGCTCTATTTTTATTGAGGCTAATTAGAATAAAGCTGGATTAAACAGTATTTAAAACACCAAGCAATATCCCTTTTCCCAGTGTCATAATGTGTGGCAATTTTATTCTCACTACTCATGGTTCTAACTATGACTTGGAATTTCTGAAATAGCTTTAAGGCTATCTCAAATATCCTGAACAATTCCTTGAAATAAATTTTTCTTCTTCTCAAACAATAATTTATTGGCAATCAGGAATGCACTGGGCATTCTTGTAATCATCTTTCCTATGGTCAAATCTACTGTAAGCCAGAGCATTTCAAGTTTTCTGTAGAACACCTGTCAAGAAGTTAGGGAAGCAAGCCTGGCAGAGAGGAGCTGAACTAAGCTTTGGTGGAATGCAGGTGAGGTCATCTCACCAGAGGAGCTGGTGATAAGCCAGTCCCTTCAGAATTGGCACAATTTGAGGTAAAGACACAAGTCTTTGAACCTCTACAACAACCAATATTTGGTTTGGGACAGCCCCTAGGGAAGACTTCATCATAAGTAAGAGATTCTCTTATGCCTGGGGCTCAGCTGTTAAAGAAAGATATCTGAAATTGAACAAATTTAGGAGAAAAACATTAGCCTGGGAACATTTTTGAGACTTTATCGAAATTTTGGGAAAGATTTAAATCCACAGAGCTGTTCCCAGTAAAACTATTGGCCCAGCTTCATTTCTGCTGTTGTTATAAAATATTCTGGTGTAAAGGCACAGTTAACCATTTCAGGTAACAGCCAATCATATCACAAGGAGCTTGATAAGTGTAGTTGTGCTCATTTGTTTAGCCTCAGCTACTTGCCTCCACTCTAACATAGGGCAGGACCCAAAACAGGGATGCCACCCACAATGGGCTGTATCTACGTCAATTAACATTACTAAGAAAATCCTTCAAGAACATGCCCCTGGGTCAACCCAGTGTAGTCAATTCTCCATTGTGGTCCACTTTCCAGAAGATACATGGGGTTAACAAAAAAAGCTAACCAACACAACCACCAAGTGGAAAAGTTTATCTTTATTTAAATAACATTTAACATGCACAAAGAACAACAAATATACACGTACTTAAATAACAGCATGTGGGCATGTCCCAACTTTGGACACTGTAACATAATATTGCTGTCTACAAAGTTTATGCTCCAGAACCAATCAGGTCATCAAAAAACAAACAAACAAACAAACAAACAAAAAAACTCCTAGTTGTAACTTTAAAATGGTTCCAGGACTTGATTTTAAATGGAAATGCCTTTTCCAGACAGGTTTTCAGAATCTACTGCTTTTCTTTTGAACATTCTGAATGTTGACAGTTTTCATCCTTTGAGAATGGATTTTATTCCAGTAGCAACAAGTTATTTGAATGCAAGGTTGACGAACAAGATGGGTGATTCAGTTCCGAAACAGATAATTGAAATGATCATTGTTTCATAAAACAGTTTCTCAAAGTAATTCTGAAAGATAATTGACTTTCAGGGTTTCAAAGTAATCAAATCCAACCTTCTGCATGACTTAGAAAAGCTCTGCCAAAAGCCCTGAAAAATGGCCAGGCAGCTTTTCAGCAGCTTTCTAAGGAACACCGAAGAGGACAAAACACGCTAGAGCACAATAGGAATAAGAACTAACAGTGAACTAATCTAATCTAACTGCCACAGTCTATGAATTTATAATCTTTATAGTGAGTAACATTGGACCATGGTGCCCATGTATACATACTCATGTCCACTGTCAGTCATCATATATACTAACTCCCAGAGCATTCCTGTTTGACTAACAGCAACCAGGACACGGCCAAATGCTCACTCCTTGCTCAGATACCTCTTCTTTCTTGAAATTAGTGTCTGCAAGGTGTGGGGAGGGATGAGATGTATCCACTTGGGAATTTGCCTAATTTTGACTTTTTTATAATGTGATCAAAAAAAAGGAAATCATAAAAATTATCAGCTGCATTGATAAACCTAGATATAATTCATTTATGAAATTTCCCAAAGCAACCAATACTGCAACCCCATTCTGTAAATGAAGTGAAGCAAATTATATTTTTTTCAGGGAATTCATTCTATCTCATTATGATGACTTATTCCTTTCTATAATCTACAATGAACATCAGCCTAAGTCACTTACAGAAACTCTGTAGAGGCCACTACCAAACATACATACAGAGCTATAAATTCATCTTCTCATATCTCCAGTCTTTCAAAATTTTTCCCCTTTCAATATTTCTCAGGTATTAATAATGCTTGGTCTTATTTGTGATTAAATTTTCAAGATTTTCTCACTACATGTGCTATAATTTATTTGAATTTGGAAATCATCACTCTTCAAATATATCTTTCTGATCTTGGAGTCGTTCCTAATCTCAAATATTTACTTCTTCTAGTTTTAAAATAATACTCCCTAAAGCAGTACTGGTCAAAAAATCATGTTTTTATTAGATCTAAAATTCTAACATCATTTTCTTTAGGATTCTTTCTAGTACACAGCAGTGTTTAAAACACACTAATTTAAAGTATATACTTAATAATATACCTGATTTTAAATATTTCAAACAATATGAATGCTTTTAAGATAAGAAGTCTATGATTGACATGGTTGCCATCTAATAATCCCTGGAGGTAGAAGGACCAGAAGTTCAAGGCCAATCTCAGTTTTATAGGGAGTTAAAGGCTAGCATGAGACTCTGTCTCAAAAACAAAGAAAAGGAAACAAGAGCAAAAGAAATGAAACGAAGAAATAAGTCAGGAGCCTCTGGACACACAGCTAAGAGATATGTGCCATCCTGTCCCTCAGGCCAAGCAGAGACCTTACTACTCTCTGAACCCCGGCCCAAGGAAACCCATGTACACCTCAACCCACTCAGCTCCATCCTAAACCAAAGAAAGCTGGGGGAGTGCCCCCAAGGCCAAATTCCAGCAAAACACAGCCACTGCGGTCTACCCTCTGTCCAAACCACAATCGGTGTCATCACACTGTGACTGCCCGGGACCAGCCAAGCCTCCTGACACACAACTGACTAAGAGCCCCTAGGTCTACAACTTACTAAGAGTTGACCAAGAGTGAAATGAGGAAGAAATGGGCAGACCCCAGTGCAAAAATACAGACAACAATACAAAGATCAACAAGGCATCATTAGAAGAAGCAGGTGTTTCAACAGCATCAAGACCTGAACATAACAATGAAGAGTAAACAGAAGGAAACGATCTTAAAAACAGTTTTATGAAGCTAATAGAAGTCTTAAAAGAAGATATTAAAAAAACTCCCTTAAAGAAATAGAAGAAAATACAAGCAAAAAATTGAAAGAGATGAACAAATCCCTGAAAGAAAATAGAGCCAAGAAAAAGAAGAAGAAGAAAACAAAACAAAACAAAACAAAACAAAACAAAACAAAAAAAACAGATAAAAGAAACATTCCAGGAATTAAAAATTAAAATAGGAGCAATAAAAAAGCACAAACCGAGCCAAAGCTGGAAATAGAAAACCATAAAGCCTTATCCAAACTAACCAAAAAGCAGAGTATTCAAATTAACAGAATCAGAAATGAAAAGGGGGACATAAAAACAGGCACCCAGGTAATCCAGAGAATTATCAGGTCATACAAAAATAAAAAATTTAGAAGAAATAGACTGCTTTCAGGGCAGGTACCACTTACCAAATTAAATCAAGATCAGATTAAAAACCTAAACAGACTATCACCCCAAAGGAAATTTGAGCTGTTATTAAAAGTCTCCCAAGTAAAAAAAAAGCCCAAGACCACATGGTTTCAGTACAGAATTCTAACAGACACTCAAGGAAGAATTAATACCAATACTCCTCAAACTGTTTCATACAGTAGAAACTGAAGGAATATTACCAAACTCTTTTTATGAGGCCACAAACACCCTGATACCCAAGCCACTCAAGACGCAACCAAGAAAGAAAATTACAGATCAATTTTCCTCATGAACCACACTGCAAAAGTTCTCAATAAAATTCTGGCAAACTGAATCCAACAACATATAAAAAGAAGTCATCCACCATGATCAAGTAGGCTGCATCCCATAAATGCAGAGATAGTTTAACAAACCAAAAACTGTGAATGTCATCCATTATATAAACAAATTGAAAGAAAAAAAAAAACCACGTGATCATCTCATTAGATGCAGCAAAGCCTTTGACAAAATCCAACACTCCTTCATGAGGAAAGTCCTGGAAAGACCAGGAATACAGGGAAAATACCTAAAAATAATAAAGGTGATATACAGCAAGCCAACAGCCAACACCAAATTAAATGGACAAAAACTCAAAGCAATACCACTAAAATCAAGAACAAGACAGTGCTGTCCTCTCTCCTTATCTATTCAATATAGTTCTCGAAATTCTAGCTAAAGCAGTAAGAGGACAAAAGGAGATTAATGGGATACAAATTGGAAAGGAAGAAGTCAAACTGTCTCTATTTGCAGATGATATGATTTCTTGCATAAGTGACCACCAAAATTCTACCAGGGAACTCCTGCAGCTCATAAACACCTTCAGAAATATAGCAGAGTACAAGATTAACTCAAAAAAATCAATAGCCCCCCTATACACTAAAGATAAAAGGGCTAAGAATAAAATAAGGGAAACATCACCCTTTATAATATCTGCAAATAGTAATAAATATGTTGACATAACACTAACCAAAAAGTAGCAGCCTCTTCAACAAAAACTTTAAGTCACTGAAGAAAGAAATTAAAGAAGATATCAGAAAATGGAAAGACCTCCCATGCTCCTGGATAAATAGGATCAACATAGTAAAAGTGGCAATTTTACTAAAAGCAATCTACAGGTTCAATGCAATCCCTATCAAAATCCCAAAACAATTTTTACAGATCTTGAAAGAATACTCAACTTCATGTGGAATAAAAGGAAACCCAGGATCACCAAAACAATCCTATTCAATAAAAGAACTTCAGGAGGCATCACCATCCCTGACTTCAAGCTATAGTATAGAGCTATAGTAATACAAACGGCCTGGTATTGGCATAAAAACAGACTTGTAGATCAATGGAATCGAATTGGAGACCCTGACATTTACCCACATACCTATGAACACTTGATCTTTGACAAAGAGGCCAAAAATATCCAATGGAGAAAAGATAGTATCTTCAACAAATAGTATTGGCATAACTGGATGGTAGTATGTAGAAAAATGCAAATAGACCCAAACCTACCACCCTGCATAAAACTCAAATCCAAGTGAATCAAAGACCTCAACATAAACACAGCTACAATGAACTTGGTAGAAAAGAAAGTGGGAAATACTCTCCAATGCATTGGCACAGGTGTCAATGCATTGGCACCACTTCCTAAATGTAACACCAGTGGCACAGACACTAAGAACAACAATTAATAAGTAGGACCTCCTGAACCTGAGAAGTTTATGTAAGGCCAAGGACACTGACAATTAGAGAAAACAATAGCCTACAGGATGGGAAAAGATCTTTACCAACCCTACAAGTGACAGAGGACTGATTTCTAAAATATATAGGGAACTCAAGAAACTAGAGCCCCAAATCCTAAATAACCCAATTAAAAATTGGAGTTCAGAACTAAAAAGGGAATTGTTGACAGAAGAATTACAAATGGCTAAAAGGCACTTGAAAATTTGCTCAACATCTTTAGCCATCAGAGAGATGTACAAATCAAAACAACTTTGAGATACCATCTAACACCTGTCAGAATGGCTAAGATCAAAAACGCAGAGGACATCCTATGCTGGAGAGGATGTGGAACAAGGGGAACACTCCTCCATTGTTGGTGGGAGTGTAAACTTGTTCAGTCACTCTGGAATGCAGTATGGTGGTTCCTCAGAAAACAGGGAATAAATCTCCCAAAGGATCCAGCAATACCACTATTGGGCATATACCCAAAGGATGCACATTTTCACCCCAAAGGCATTAGCTCTACTATGCTCATAGCAGCATTATTTGTAATAGCAAGAACCTAGAAACAACCTAGATGCCCCTCAACAGAAGACTGAATTAACATACTGTGGTACATCTACACAATGGATTACTACTCAGCAGTATATATATAAAAAAAAAATGACATCCTAAAATTTGCAGGCAAATGGATGGATTTGGAGAATATCCTCCTGAGCAAGGTATCACAAGCCCAGAAAGGTAAGCAGGGGATGTGCTCACTCATTAGTGGACTCTAAGCAAAAAAAAAAAAAAAAAAAATGTCCAAGCTGCAAACCACAACCCCTGAAAAGCTTGGGATAAGAAGGAATTTAAGAGAGACATCCAGGGGCTGGAGAGATGGCTCAGTGATTAAGAGCACCGTCTGCTTTTCCAGAGGACTGGGGTTCGATTCCCAGCACCCACATGGCAGCTAACAACTGTCTGTAGTTCCAGTTCCAGGCAAACACCGAGGCAAATAAATAAATAAATAAAGTAAAAAAATAAAAATTAAAAAAAAGAGAGAGAGACATCCAGAGATTCCCCTAAGAAGAGAAAATAGAGAAGATCTTCCTAGCTAATTGGGAGCATAAGGGACGGCAACCACGAAGGTGTGGGAACAAATCATGAGAGAAGGGGAGGACTGAGTGAGAGGAGTAACATGGAGGGAGAAAGAAAAAAGAGATGGTGATCTTAATAGAGGAAGCCAATGTGGGGTTGGAAAAAGACCAGGTGCTAGGGTAACCTACAAGAACTCACAGGATGTCCCTGGCTAGGTCTCCAACCAATAGTGAAGGTGTTGCCTAGACAGGACTTCCCCTATAATAAAATGAATAGCCACCCCAAGTGCCATCACAAAACTTACATCCAACAATGAATAGAGAGAGGTAGAGGCAGAGATAAGTGGCTGAGCACTGGGCTGAGTCTATATGAGCAAGGGGATAGGGACTATGAGGAAAATTCTCACAGTGATGGCTGGCTGGAGCTCTGGGGAGCTCGTTGAATTAAGAACAGCCACTGCAGAACCTTCAAGAAATGGTGCTAGGCCTTCAAAGGATAGGCAACTGCCCACTGATATGGGCAGAATGTGCAGCCTCAAGGGGAGGGTTCAGACTGTGTTTCTATGTGTGGACTGGCACTGTGGAGCCCATTCCCTTCAGAGGGACATCTAACCCAGTCTTGATATTAGGATAAGGAAATCGAACCTGCCTGGAGTAGATGCTGAGCTGATCCACCTTGAGACTTCTTGCCATTCCTGGGGAGGAGGATGGAGTGATGGGGAGAAGGAAGCTGAAGGCTCACCCAAAGGGATTAGGAGGGGGAAGGGAGGGAGAGCAAGGGGGATATATGAGGGGAAAAAAAGGACTTTATTTTATAAATAATTTAAAAAAAAAAAAACAAAGAAATCAGAGTGCACCAAATTGTTGATTTTTAATGTTCTATTATCTTGCATTTATTTTAGGTATTTGCATAGTTAGAGACCCAAGACATATTGAGCAGAGAATGCCAGGGATGTGCAAGGACAGGAGAAGATAGGATGGTGACAGCAAAGACAGTTGGTACCCAGGTTCCATAAGGGATCATGTTTCATTTAATTGGGCATGCACTATAGGAGGCATCTCATCATACAAGCTGTTGCTGTAATAAGCTCTTTTCTGTGACTGCGATGAAATACCGTCAACAAAAATGCAAGTTAGGAAAGAGTCATTTTGGCTTGTAGGTCCAGAGGGGATCCAGTCTATCATGGCAGGGAAGGCAAGCCAGCAGGTGTGTGAAGCTGTCCTGGCAGGCTAGCAGCAGGCTGACCACACATCCACATAGAAGAAGCATAAAGAACAGGAAGTAAGGCTAGACTATAAAACCTCAAAACTTGCACCATGTCATACTTGGTTCAGCAAGGCTCTATCTCCTAAAGATTCTGCAATTGTCTCACACAGCACCACCAGCTGGGGCCTAAATATTCTAATACATGAACCTATGGGAGACATTGCACATTCAAACCACAAAAGTCCTTAAGAAAAGTCTTTCTTGCCCACATTTATTTCAATCTCTTCTAATTATAGCCATAAGCCATCATACAGAAATTAAATGTTATCTGGAAAATGACTCCCTGTTTAGAAATAAAGTAGCTCCCCAGTATTTCCAACATTAAAGCCTTAGCTCCTCCACCCACCACATCCCTGCGGTCCTCTGGGCAAAAGGCTCCCTCATGGATCTACCTGTGGAGGCTTCCTTCCAGCTGAAAAAATTGCTCATTTCCTCATCTTCCCAAGTACCAATCCCACCACTAGAAATGATCTCATCTTTGCTTTCTAGCTGTTTCATTTCCCTCTCCCCTTCTGCTTTCAAAATCAAGACTAAAACTAATGCAAATTATTAAGAATGAGTCTCCTCTCTGATGTCTCCTAATGTGATCACGTTTCTCTACTCACCACCGCCCTGCTCTTTCACATTCTGCCTTTAGAAGATCAGGTAGAAGAAAATGTGGCTCAATGGTTTGAAAGCTTCTCATTTAAATGGTGGGGTAAGACCCAGGCAGGCCTTGATCTTTAGAAGACCTCCCTCGGGGGATAGGAATGCACAGTCAGACACAAAAATTACTGCAGAATTGATGCTTCTATGTCCAGCTGTGCAGAAACTCACCAAGCTTTGGAAACGTCTTCTTAATTAGAAGTCATCCACAGACCTACCAATGTAGACATTTTTGAAACCCAGACATTTGTATTATGAAACAGCTCCTGCCAGACTGAAGTGAGAAAACCTGGACCAAAAGGTGTCCCAGTCTGATTGTGGAACCTGTCATTGTTAACCTCTTCAAGTCTAGGAGTACTATGCCTTTTAATGTCACCAAAATACCAGCTGGGTAGCTCTCCCAGAGTCACTGTTAAAATCAACGCTTCATTTAGTGGGGTCGTGTGATTTACAATGGAACAAGTAAGTGTGAGCACACAGGCCAGGGCCCTGTTCTGTGCAAACAGTGAACAAGGAGTCTGTCTGCACCGAGCAGAAAGAGAAAGGTGTGGCTCCTTCTGGTTACGATACATCCCCACTATGCATACCAGCGAGATGGGTCATCATCTTTGGTCACAGAGAAAGGGGAGTGAATTCTGTGTGAAAGAGGGAGATGAGAACCCTCCACAGAGCATAACAGGGGAGCTCAGCCAGGAAAGAATGATACAAGGTGAAGAAGATAGGAGAAAACAGCTTAGACCCAGGGATGTGACAGCAAATGTTCTGTGCTAGTTACAAAAGTCTGTTGCTGTTGCTAAAATTTAAGGAGCCTGAAGGAAAGAAACAGAATGTGAAACTGGATCACTGAAGGCAAATGTACAAAGTCCCAAAGGACCCTAAAGAACACAGAGAGAGAGAGACCCCAAGAGCATTATGGTCTCTACAAAAGCATCTTATTCACAATTGTGCTTTACTGAGTCACAATAGAACCCTCAATGATATGGTTCTCTGAGTATCTTGGAATGTCTGGGAATCAACTGCTATATTATAATTCTGTAACATCTTCAGACAACCTGAACATTTGTGAAAAGATTCATTATCAGATATAAAAGCTGCAAGCAAAGTCTTTAAATGACGGTAACATTTCCTAAGAAAATCTTACCGACTCTTCAAACTCAGGATCAATCCCCACAGGTATCACAAGCTGCTATCAGATTCAGTTGCTATAACAACCTGCCACTCACTTCTACTTTATACCACCAGTTACCCGAAGACAGCTGGATCAAGAATAGGTTTAATTCAACATAAAGCCGCAGACACCAGTGGAGGAGAACCCAGCAGGGAGGTAATTAAAAATGAAATCACTACTCTCTTAATGATCTTAAGGAGCAAATAATCATGTTGAGTCCATACCACACAAAGTGTGTGCTGAAAGGCTGAGAGAAGCATCAGGAGGAAATGCTACATCACTAACCACCGACAATTGTCTGGACTCTTAAGATTCAGCTCTACCTACAATCCACGTCTCCTTTACTCTCTTGCCCTCTCCACCACCACAAAGGAGCCTCCTTAGATCTAGTTCCAAAGAGCAAAGTGGCTACCTGCTTGATCTCCCTTCCCTTGTAGGTATACACCCTTCAGCACTGTAATCCACCCTTTCTTCTGCCTCTTCCTCTGAGAAAGCACAGGCACTCTCCCTGTCTCCCAGCCAAACTAACACTCTATTATGCTGTATTTACCCAACACTACCCGCCTCTTAGAAAATATGAATTAGCACCCTTGTGTATTTACAATGTTCCCTCCTTCCTCCCAGACTCCTTTTACTTCTGCTAATACAAAATCTTATCCTGCTTAGACACCCTATCAGCCCTTCTTACTATGAACAGCCAAGACCATGTCTTTCAGGACCACAATATGGCCAGTGCATGATGGTGGCCTATGATACTCGCTAAATACTGCAACGATATGCACAAATTTCCCTAAACAAAGAAACAGGTCACTGTCTTTGGTTTGGTAAATGAGAGTGTTTGTGATGAGGAGGCTGTATCTGATCAGGAGCAAAAGTACATGGTCTTTTGACAACCAAGAAAGAAACTGATGAGTGAAGACTTTAGTTTGCTGCATGCTATTCCTCTATTTGGACTTAGAAAAAAAAATGAGCATTTTGGCTGGAAGGAGCAGTGCTCAGGGAAAGGAAGATTGAAATAAGTCAAGGAGCAGTCAGGTGTGTTTAAGATGCTGTGGATCTTCTCAGCAAAACATGCCCGTCTGCTCACTGAACATCAGGCGTGAGTCACTGAACATCACCACATGTGTGAGATGAAGATACTGTACTTTGAATATTTATTTACTTACATATTTAGAAGTGTGGCCAAAACTAATGAACATAAACACTAATGAAAAGAAAAAAACCTTAGTGTAGTTAAGGGAGTGGTATAGAAGAGCATCTGGGCAGCCAGGAAGTTCAGGCTTCACCTTCATGGAAAGGCTTCACACATAAGCACATGGCTACTTTACACAAACAAGCTCCAGGCTGAGTTAAACTTCCTTTTAGCATCTTTGTCAAAAATGCCTCAGTCCACACAGGGAAGACTGAAAGGAGCGTTCATGATCCCTGTACTTCTCCACCCTTCGGCAGCTGACTGGTCAGAATGTGCTTAATGTCACCCCACTTAGAACGAGGAACAATGGCTACTTCCAATAGTGTGGCCCTCTCATAGAACCCCAAAAAAATGAAAACAAGAGCCACTAGGCGGGCAGATGATGTCTAGTCAATGAGGATGACTGTGGTAAGACATGGAGCATCTTAACCTTGCTTGGTCCCCAATGATTATGGCCATAAACAGAGAGAGAGAGAGAGAGAGAGAGAATGTATACTGTAGTATGAATGTGAAGTCTAAGGACAATTTATAGGAGTTGGTTCTCTCACACCACCATATAGGTCCTAGGTCTCAAACTCAGGTCACTGGGCTGAGCGGCAAGCAACTTTATCCCCGAGGCATCTCTCCAGCCATATAATGCTTTTCATTCATATTTATATATGAATCTAAATCAACTGCTTAGTAGTTTACTACATGTGGAAAGGGAGGGGAAGAAAAGATATTCTCTAACTTTGGGTAGCTTGTAACCCTACTGCTCCTTGCTTCTAGGACATTTATAAAATGCCTAAAATAAAAATTCTTATTGAAACTATACAATGATCCCACTGAAAACACAGTTAGAACCCAATACATTAAAAAACAAAATTGCCAAGCTGGTCCTGAAACATTTTTGTGGACACAGATCTACAAAGGGGACTCCAGCTGCAAAGCCCCTCTGATTTGGTCTCATTCAGAGAAGAGACAGGAAGTAGGTGACATTGAATCTCAATAATTGAGGGACATGGGATGAGGCTGCAGAGGCATCCAGAGTCAGACTAGACAGAGCTTAGGTTTCAGTGAGAACCTGAGATACTCCAAGTATGGAAATAAGCCGCTAGAAGTTTCCAAAGCCATGAAATGACATAAGTAATGTGTGTTTTGTTTTGTTTATTATTGTTAGTGTGGGGTGGGGGAACATCCTCGGGATACAGATGTACTAAATGTGACAGAGCCAGATGAGAACCTACCGGGGAGAAGAAGGGAGCAGAGTAGACGAGGGATGCTTGACACTAATACTGATCTCTGGGGTTAGCTAACCATGATAGGTTTAGAAAAGAAGAATGTTCTAGAATTCAACAAATAAATACACAAGTAAATAAGAAACTACCAATAAAGGAAGAAAATTAGAGTTGTAAAGGAATCTAGTTATGTTACGAGTAAGAAAGAGAGGATCAAGAGAAGGTGGGGGGAGTGTATGCAGGGAGCCAGTCTGGGAATTTGTGGTGATATACTGTGTATTTAATAAAATCAGCCTGGAATATCAGAGAACAGAATCACCCACATTCAAGCTATGAAGGTCAGAGAATGGTGACCCATGCCTTTAATCCCATCATGCAGGAGACAGAGATCTTTCTGTATTTCTGTGAGTTCAAGGCCTAACAGCCAAGCAATAGTAGCTCACACCTGTAATTCTAACTCTAGGATTATGATACATAGTTGGATCAGAAGTGAAACAGCTGGGCGGGGAAGACATATAAGGCAGAAGGAAGCAGAAATGCAGGCATTCTGTAGAAGCGATCAGCCAGGCTGAGGACTCTTGAAGACAGCACTTACCCTGTTCAGTCTGAGAAGCTGGCTGGGTGAAAATTGACTGGAGTCTGTTTCTGATATTTCAGCTTTCCCCAATATCTGGCTCCAGGTTTTCATTATATACTAACTAGAGTTCACGTAATAGGAACTCTGTGAGCACCATGCCCCCTACCAGACCTCCATATGTCTGCCTCCAAAAACCTATAACTTCCTCTCTATGCTTTTATTGCAAGCTCACTTATTGCCCTTTAATTTGCAAAAGATATTTCAGCTAGAGAAGAAAGAATACATTAGTGGAACTTTTCATTTTCACACTTTTTACTTTTTATGAAGTCTATAGGTCAGCACATTTGAAATAGATTACTCTGAATGGAGGCACTCACTCCTAAAATCACCCTAATGAACAGACAAAATAAACAAAATTGCCCAAGTACAATCTTTCCCCAACTCATTCAATTACCTGTCCTCTAACATCCTCCCTTTGGTTTTCCTTAAGATAGTACGCAGTCCCCAACATGGCCTGAAAACATCACAGGGTGACATTAAAACCTTACAGCCTGCTGGGACACCCTCTCAGCTCACACATGAGTGGCTTTTGCACAGCTGTGACCGAAATGCCTGGGATAGCAACTTCAAAGAGGGAAGATTTGTCTTCGTTCAGTTTCAGAGGGCTCAGTTCCTAATTGTTGGGGCAAAGCACACTGACAGTGGGGAATTGTGTGGAAGGGCAGTCACCTACCTTGTATAGAACAGGAAGGGTGTATGGCAAAACATAATTCCAAAAACATACCCCTGTGTCCTACTTCCTGTAATTATTCCCCACCTCTACTGTTCAGCACCTCCCAATCATGCCATGTTATGACTCCACCGAGGGCTTCATTATACATTCATTAATGGTCAGTGGCCTCAGCATCTTACCATCTAGTAAAGGGGCTATTGGCAACCGATGGTTAATGGGGGGGAGGTGTCACTTTTCTTTAAGGATGCAGCCTCTGATAGGGTGCTATCCTCCAGTGATAGTCCCGCACCCATGCACATACCAGCAGCACTAAGTGCCCTCAGCAGGTGTTTAAAGAGTATATGAAGTTGGAAGGGAAAAGTGGGGGAGGGCAGGGACTGTGGAAGGAGTTGGAGAGGAGAAAATGGAAGATGGATTTAATTCAAACATACATGTATGGAAATCTCAAATGCAAAAAGAAAGAGATATAACTCTGGAAACACATCATAGACTCATCAAGAGGTATGTTTCTTGATGGTTCTCAATCCAGTCAAGTGGACAATTTCGATTTAACCATCACATCTTGGAAAAGTTCAGAGTTATCTCTATTCAAATAACTTCTAAAGTAAACGTACATTTAAAATAACTTTTGTGAGATTTTTAAATTATCATTATTTTGTGTGTGTTTGCTTGTTTTTGAGACAGGGTCTCATGTATTCTAGCCTCAAACTGCTTATATAATGATGTTGGACCTTACATTCCTGATCCTCCTCCTTCTCCTTCCCAAGAGGCACATTCTGCCACACTCACCTCTCCATTACAGAACATAAGATTTAGTTAGTATTGGAAATTGACAGTTCAGATAAAGCGATGCCTCTTCGAGAATTCTTCTTCTTCCTATCCCTCACATTCCTGCCTTTTGTCAATGGTCTTTATTTCACTTTCAAACATAAATGTCCATGTCAATTTATCCAAAAGGAAACAAATTGTAACTCAGAAGTATTTGAACAAACAAGGCTTCCTCTGTCCCCTCTGTAGGACTGCATTTCCGTAATGACAAATGAGCAGGTGAAGTGTGTGGCAGAGGAGCTCAACTGAGTAAACTCAAGCTCCTCACACAATTGTAAACCTTTCAAAGTGGACATGGCACATTCAAATGACTACTTAAAACAAACATTTCTTCCAGATGCTGTCCCAATATTATTCCTGAGCCTTCTGGATATAAACATTCATAAACTGGAAAGCAAGCTCCATGTAATTTTTCATAGGAGAAACTTAAAAAAAAAATTGTGGTCAGAGTTGGGCTGTTGAATCACATTGGTTCAAGGACTAGCTTAGCATCCCTTTTCCTATACCAATATCAAGCTATGAACACCAACAACCCTTTCCCAAGAAGCTACTCAACCGTAGCTGATGGTTTGATGGTTACACTGTGATCAAACACATCCAGGAACACATCTGTAAGTATAAGGAAATGAACCAGTCTGACCTGAGCCAGTGCACATACAATAAAACAAGTTGTATTCTTAGAATGAATAGAGTAACGGGGCATGAGTGGGGGCTACCAATACCTCTACTTGTCATCCTAAGCCTAGCTGTGCCTTGATATACATATGATTAAAATTGCAGAGTGCACACCTACACCTGTGCAAAAGGCCCAGGCTTCTACCTGTTTATCAAATAAATGGAAAAAAAAAAATAGCCCATGCCCTGTCCTCCTCCAGGATCCATGACAGGGAGCCTTTAAATCTAGTGCTCCTAGGCAATCTTGCTTGATCCTAAGTCCCCTGCAGTGTTTCTTTCTTGTGCCTTCACTTCTAAATAAATTCCCTCATTCCTTTTTATTGCTGTTTGTGTTTGCTTCTTTGGTTCCTTGAACAGAACACCAGGACTCTAAACAATGGCAGCCACCAGTAACACTGTGACTTTCAAATTCTTCCAGAATCTATGTAACAAATAATCCACAACAAAAATAAAAAGGAAGGAATAAAGGACCTGGAAATCAGTCTCACAGGGTTACACACCTATGGAAAGAAAACTGAGTAATATAATTGACCAAAAAAAATGTACAAGAAACAAAGAAAAATGTCCAACTGGCTGAAAACTGCTTAATGAAAAATGGTAAAAATTATTGAGCATGTTTTTTCTACAGATGTTTGAATGATACAGTGGATGGGAACAATTCTAGCTAGTCATAATGTGGTCCAAAATAACAGCAGTGTCAATGTTTTTATTTGCCTGGGGAAAGTCTCTACCTTAGGGTCCTCCAGCAGAAACAACATTGAGTCTCAGGAAGGACTTTGCCCACAGAGTCATAAACCTATCAGTGCACTGAAGAGTCCTTCTCTCAGAGCTAAGATAACAGGGTTAAGTCCAGAACACCAGCACATGAATTTCTGTTGAGAAACAATCTATATAGGGACTTGGACCTACCCTAAATGTGTTCAGTAAGCAGCCTGGCTTTTATACCCAGCACTATTGCAATCTCTTCCTATGGGAAGTCAAATAAAAGCAGCAAGTGTGGAAAGAAATGTGGAATGAATGTAGTAATTGCCAGTGTGTGCATCAGGCCCACCTGGCCTGGCCTCTAGGGCATTGAATGCACTTGGCCTCTGCTAGGGTAACCCAGCTAACAAGACCTGAATTTCTTTCCCATGGTTCCCTATTATATATCCAGTGCTCAGATACACACCCCTAGCTGCACCCACTGGCTTTTCTCTTTTGCATGATAACCAAACTACACATCCTCAACACGTTCTCTACAGATCAGTCTATTTTGTCACCTTCAAGTTGAAGCTGGTTGGCCAGGGAGTCACTCTGAGCATTTAAGGTGACTGCCTTGTGGCTGGATTTAAAGTTCAAGTTCAGGCAGTATATTCTCCTTGCCATTACAAAGAGAATAATCTCAAGTCCTTTATTTAAAAGTCCTTGGGGGTTAGATTGAAATTCTGTAGTTCTCAGGAACAACCAATAATCTCACTGACCCTAGTGGTTCATTTCTCCAGATGAATAATGTCCCAGAGAAGGCAATAATTTAAAACAATAAAATGAAGGCTATTTATAATGAAAGCTATAATGCATTAGTCACTGAAGATGTTGAGGTAACTGACAGAATCATCAATTTTTAAATATTTTGTTTTGTTTTGCTTCTGCTAAATAGCCATTTAAAACAAAACAAAACAAAAAATCATTGTATCAGTGGCTTTTCTGTTGCTGCAATAAAGCACCACGGCCAAAAACAACTTATGAAAGAAAGGCTTTATTTTAGCTTATGGTCTCAGAGGCATAGAGTCTATTATGGCAAGGAGCCATGACATCATGAGCAGAAAGCCAGCTACTCATATTTGATCTTCACACAAGAAGAAGAGGGGCAGAGAGAGAAAGGGAGGGAGAGGTAGAGAAGAGGAGAGGAGGGAATGGGAGATCAGGACAGGACATGAGCTTGCATCTTTTAATGCTTCTGTAACATCCCCAAGCAGCTCCATCAACTGGGAATCAAGCATTATATGCTCAAATGTATAAGCCTCTTGAGAACATTACTTATTCAAACCACCATAGTAATCTACTCATGTAAAGGTATTTCAACCCAAATAGGAAAAAGGACCATCTCAGGATAAAGCAGTGCCTATCCCTCACAGTACTGTAGCTTTCCTTAAATGAGGAGTACACCCTGCTAATTCCAGGATGGATGGGTAAATGCAGGCTGTGAGAAGCACTTGGGAAACCCTCTTTTTCCCCACAGATCTCTGGTAAGTATATGACCCAGAAGAAACTTATCTGCTTTGGGTTCAGAAGTATCCTGACCAGGAGGGTTCCAAGGTCCTTTTTACAGTTAAGAAATAGATCTGAAAGCCTTTAAAACAAACAAAGCAACAACAACAAAGAACCTATGAGGATTATTTAAGGAGAATTTTACAAAAATTATATTATAATGATGCTTGCCCTTTTATGCAGCCTATGTTCTGGAAAATGTAGTCCTCAATTCCATACCCCATCCACTCTTTTGGTTCTGGTTCTGGTTCTTTGAGACAGGGTTCCTCTGTGTAACAGCCTTGGCTGTCCTGAAACTCTCTTTGTAGACTAGGCTGGCCTGAAATTCATAGAGATCCACCTGCCTCTGCTTCCAGAGTACTGAGATTAAAAACTAAGGTTTGTGCTAACTACATCTCTTCCTCCTCTTTCTCCTCTTCCTCCTCCTTTTTAAGCTTGGGTTCTGGAGTCATGATAATCTCTTGGCCTCTGCTAACTTCCAGAGACATTCCTATATCTACTTAACAGTTTTGTGCTCACTGCTTAAGTCAGGGGTGGAAAAGAGGGATCATCTTATTTATCAATGCATATCACATGCAGTGGTCTCTGTGAACACTGGAGACTTCTCAAGGCAGAATGTTGGGCCTGGCATACTGTGTCTCCCATGAACACGAAAAGCTCCATGGGGCAAAATATATGCAATGCTTTCTTTGCCACATTTTCTTTCTCTTTGTCTCACTTTAGATATTTCCCATGTTTTCATCCACACCTGAATCTCCAATCACCTCTTACCCACTAATCCCCAAAGCTTTTTCTAAACAAGAAGTCTCTCAAGTGTTAACTAAGCTCTGGTCCTTATTATTTCACAAACACTTCACCTCACCTCACATATCTGCAGCTGCAGAGCCCACCAGTCCTCTAAAATTTAATACTGTCACTCATGAGACGCTGGTGTACTTCTCACCAAACTCTCCTGTGATGATCCAGGGATTTCTTCTTCCTCCCACAACTAACATTACTTGTTTATCTAGCCTTTATATCCTGCCTACCTTCCTTTTTCTTGGTTCCTTATCAATGCTTTTCTAAATGCTATAACAGCTCTCTAAGAGACCTCCAATTCATCTCACAAAATATCAGTATTATTTATGTGCTTCAAAATCCTACAAGATCTCCCTCACTTTAAAAAATTATATTCACTACAGCTATTCTAAAGTATGATGAATAATACATGAAAAACTGTACATATTCAAAGTATGAAATTCCAATAGTTTTAAAGATGTGCATATGTGAAATTATCATTGTAGTCAAAATAATGAACATGCCTACATGCCGCCATATTTCCTTGTCTCCCTTTGCCCATCTCCTAGGCAATCTGTGCTCTCTAAAATCAGACTGAGTTAAAATGCTTATTGAAAAACTTGAGCACAGGTCACTTAACTTCTCCTGGTGTCAGTCTGCTCACTAAAGTAAAAAGTAGACAGTATTTGTTTCTTATCTCAAGACTATTTGGTGATAACCAAACAGGTATAGCTAGAGTCTCAGACTGCTCAAGGCAGCTTTCAATGGTTTTCCATTGATGAAAAATCCATTAGGTCAGCTTTAAGCAAAGACGCTGTACTGTCTTAATATGCACCTCAGCCCCACTGTCCCTTTGTTGGTCCTTATTCTTGCCAAACAGTTGCCTGCCCTTGCTCCCCCACACCTACCCACTACCCTATTCAAAGCCCTCTCCTCCATCCTTGTCCAGCCTTCCCTGTGCTAACGCTGGATCTCTGTTCAAAATGCCACTTCCCCAGATATCCCACGCAAAGTATATTATCCCCTTCTGACCCTCCTCCCTTCATTCTTCTGTTTTCCAAAAAGATTCACCTATGCATTTAGAACTTGTCTCCTTCCAGTTAGACATAAGTTCTCCGAGAAAAAGAAAGTTGTTTGCTTTGACAGGTCCCCAGCTCTTTGTAGGTGATATACACACTGGTTGAAATCTCTCTGATTGACATTCAACAAGGAAAGGCTACTCCCACAAGGTAGTAGACACTGATTGTGCTCCAGCATGACCAACAGGCATGCACAGACCCTTCCAGCTTGAAAAGCAACCACAGAATAGGACTTCCCTCTTCAAAGTAGGTTTCAGGTCCTCCTCCATGTTCTGGTGTCAGTGCCTTATTTTGATTTACATTTCTCCTCAGTATCTACTTATTTATTTATTTTATGGTGTTTGAGTATTTCCCCTACATGTGTGTCTGTGTACCACATGAGCACCTGGTATCTGAAGAGTTCACAAAAGGACATCCAAGCACCTAGAACTAGAAGGCCATGAGACATGTGGGTGCTGGAAACCAATCCCAGGTTCTCCAGAGCAGTCAGTGCTCCTACCCACTGAGCCTCCTTTCCAGATTCCCCTCCTCAGGTTCTTGCCTGGTTTGGATTTTGAGAATTTACTACTCATGCCTGATTTCTCAGTTTCTTAAACCTGCTCTCATCACTAAAGTGTACACACACACACACACACACACACACACACACAATACATACTCACACACATACATACACACACACACCCTACATGCACACACACACACACACCTTCTATTTAGCACTTGGCCCAACTCATCCTCAGTAATTCACCAAAACTAACAAATTAATTTTGTTAATTAACCAAAATTAACAGTTGCTGATACTCCAAATCAAAATACACACACACACACACACACAACTTTATCCATCCTGTGCCATGATTGATAAGGACATTCCTTAAGTGAACCACAAAGCATCAGGAGAACTTACTTAGCCATTAGTAATTTATAACAGTGCTTTTGTGTCTTGGCAATATCATCTGCCTCCCAATGATGCTTTAAAACTTTTTAACTCACTGTTCTTGAGAAAACGTGTCTTCTGTAACAACAATTCACTTGCCTAGACAATCACCAAGCTAACACCAGTTAAGCAAATAGCAGCTTGAATACCAAATGGGGCTGGAGTTCTGCATTAGAATGTGCAAGCTGCTTTCAGTAAGCATTTGCATATATGTGTTTTGTACACTTTTCTCACCAAGGAGTCTCATAGGTAACCAATGAAGATGTGTTAGATTGGCATTGCCTAAATTAGGAAATCTGCATAGTTGAGCTCTCATATCTAATCCTGGGTCACTAAAACCTTGACTGATTTAATGCAGTGTCCCAGTGCTCTGCATGAGATACATTTGATGTAATAAAGTATTCAAAGCCAGATTACCTGAAAACTGCAGCAGTCCATGTCCCATCAGTGCGTTTCCTGGAGATTACTGTAGAATCTGTAGTCCTAACTACCCGAAACCTTTCTGCAATTCAGCATACTTCAGTTTTATAGAGCTCATATTGGATCTGATTGGATCTGGTAAACACTAGCCTGAAAGATGTCACCAGAATGATTGCTCCAGATTATCCATGTACCACATCTTTGTCTGTTAGTGTTGCCCTTACTAGACAGTGAGTGTGAAGGGCTGATTCAATGTCTGGGTACCTCACTGTCTCAGCCTATTGTTCATTAATGATTTAATAGTACATTGCTAAGAGGCCTCTTCACCCCTGTACTGAACTTTCACACACACACACAATCACAAACACACAAAAGCAGAGATAATGCATCAATTCTGAAGAAGAAATGCCATTTTAAACAGATTCATCAAGACATGCAAAGGATGCCTGCTGGGCAGTGTTTGGAGGAAGTAAGGGAGTCATTGCTTAGACGCCTTCTTATAACACCTAAAAATGATGACCTACCCCAACCTACCTCTCCATCTGTAATTCTGCTGCACATGTTTACACTACCATTGTTAGGGTTTTTTTTTTTTTTCCTGTTTTATAACTAAATACCCCGACAAAAGCAACATAAGGGAAAAAGTATTTATGTGGGTTCACAGTATAAGGGTATAGTTCATCATGGCAAGGAAGTCCTGGCACATTTGAGGCATCTGGTCGCATTGCATTCATAGTCAGGAAGCAGAGTATGATGAATGCCCTTGTTTTGCTAGCTTCTTCCTTTTTATGTGGTCCAGAACACAACACAAGGAAGGGTGCTGCTGCAGGATTGATGGCCCCACCTCAATTAACCTCATCAAGATAATCCCTCACTGACATACCTGGAAATTGAAACAATCTCAATAATCCCTCATGGGTTTTCCAAAAGGTTGTCTTCTAGGTGATTACAGATGCTGTTGAGTTGGCAAGAGACAACATCAAAAAGATTCAGCAATGTTCTTCTCTTCCTGTTTGGTGAAATAATTTGAGTATAACCCAACTACAAACTCTTTGACCTACAGTGATGACCTGCCTGCCAGATTCACTAATGGTACAAAGTCTATGGGGGTAACCAAGCAATATCTGATTGGACTTTAACACCCACTCCAAGAGATGGAATCCATCTCTGACATTGCTCAGGTGGCTAAGAACCTGAGATGAGATGGGCCAGGTACCCAGGGGAAAACCAAATACTACTACTGTTCTTCTAAAGAAGCATAGCTATAAAATGATTCCTAACTACTGTCTGTTATCAGATAGTGTCTGTCACAGATCAGTGCCTTGATCAGCCATCATCAGAAATGTTTTCTTCTCCAATAGATAGGAACAAATACAGAGACATAGCAAAGTGATAGACCTTGGAATACTCGGTCCTAAAAAAAGATGTCTCTACCAAATCCTCTCCTCAAGGCATAGGAACCCATGTGGAAGAGGAGGCAGAGAGACTGTGAGAGCCATAGAGCCTCAGAGAAACAGGCTTTCTACCACAGCAGGACCATCATACATATGAACTCAAAGAAACTGAGGCAACATATACACGGCCTAGCCAGGTCTGTGACAGATGAAATCTAAGCACTGAAAAAATAGACACAGACCCCATGTCTAACCCAGAAGCTATCTCCAGTTTATAACCACTTACAAACTAAAGACTTACTTTCTTCAATGGCCTCACACTGAGGAAACAAACCACTTTTGAGGGCAGGTCCTATGCCCAGCAGTAGATAGCCAACACAAAACAAACTCTGTGACATTCTTGGAGGTTCTTTGTCTCGTAATGCTTTAAGACATTTTTTTAAGACCTTACAGGTCCTTGTATATATCTTCATGGCTTCTAGTTTGTGTTTTTATGGGATTCCTGTACGTATGAATGTTGTATGCTTCTGAGTCTGAACGTTTCCTTTGGCTCTTCTTCATTTGTCTGTTCTGTCTTATTCTAATTTATTTGTCTTTGATTTATTTTATTTTATTATCAGTCTTCAAATGTTTGTTTTCTCAGGAAAGATAGAACTGGGGTGGATTTGGATGGAAGGGGAGGTGGGGAAGGTCTCAGGGGAGTTGAGGGAAAACTGTAATTGGAATACACTGTATAAAAAAATCTATTTTCAATAAACGAAAACTTTAAAAAAAAAAGCAAATACACAAGAGTTTCTGATTGAAATGAGATTCTTCATAAAACATCTAAAATCTACTCTTTCAACTATATTTCGGATTCTCCCTAAGGTGTTTTTATCTCCTCAGTCATGCAGGCATGATAGGCTGCCTCTAAGAGGGGGTGCCAAGGATCCCTGTGCCCTAGCATTGTGTGTCCTGGCACTGGTGTCATTGTGTGACTCTTTCACTCATGTATATATAAGCTGGACTTATTGTCCAAGTGCAGTAGATAATCTTCCCAACATCAGAATTTGTAAAAAGACTACAGCTTCCCACTTATGCTGTCTTTCTTGGGAAAAGTGGCCCCTGAAGTAGCACCTGTGACAAATGACATCCATCCATTTTAAAAGTACATCCTCAGAGTCAGTTAAGTCTGGACATGATAAAAGCAACAGTCTATAGCAGGACTACAGTGGCTTGGGACCTGGGGTGAGACCCCCGGCCCAGCTCCCCGTCCCTGTCCTGGAGAACTGAGATAATCAGTGGTGTTCACAGCCACTAAGCTTAAGGGCAATTTCTTATACAATAGGTAACTCATTCCTAAGGAGAGACTTCACAGATCTTGGAATTCCAGCCTTCCCTCCCTAGACATATTTAAAGTGTCTCGCACAGTATGTGATCAGTAAATATTTGTCTTCAAATGATTCTCTTTTATGTCACCAACAACCCATACCTCCCAGTCTTCCCCTCTGTGTAATGTCTTCTGTCAGCCCAGGTGGGTTCTTTCCCACTTCACACTCATACCATGCAAACACCTCTTCCCTGGTCTCCCCGCCTCCAATGTAGGGTAGCTACTGCCTCTGACGTCATCCCTTCCACTGTGATTCACGTCATTTGTAGGAAAAACACATCTGCCCCATTTAAAACCTTCAGGCAGAGTCCTGTTACCTAAAAATAGACTGCACTCTCCTTGGCCCTGCATTCGGGGACTTTTCCCGGAGTGTACGTCTTGCTCAGGTCCCTATCTTAGCTCTCTGCTTCAGTGACTGATATCACCTATTGCTCCTGCTTAACAGACCATCCGTTAACCCTTTCCTGTTTGCTGTTGTGTGTTTCCTGAGACAGGATCTCACTCTGCAGTCCAGATTGTCTTGGAACTCACTATGTAGACTGGAATAGCCTTGAAACTGTGGCCATTTGCCTGCCTCTGCCTTCTGAGTTGAAGAGTTTTTTTAGCACTTGGGTGAGCTACCATACCCAGCTCATGCCTGGCTTGTTCATCTTGCATTCTTATGTGAAACTCTTTGAATTTATTCCTGCTGGTTCAATTTAACTTATCCTGCAAGATGTGGATCAGATATCTTCCCTCATATTTAGCCAGTTGATTGTCTTCTATGTTCCTGAAGCTGCCATCAGTGCCTGTTGTATGCTTATAAAATACTTCAGACATCTGAAGTTGGTATTTTTTTAAAGAATCATTTTACTTTTAAGTGTGTGTGTGTGTGTGTGTGTGTGTGTGTGTGTGTGTGTGTCAGGGGTACGGATGTTAGAGGGTTCCTTGGAGCTGGAGCTACAGGAGGTTGTGAGTTTCCCTACATGGGTGCTGGGAGCCAAAGATGGGTCTGTATCACAGTTACTTTCCCACTGCTGTGAAGAGACACTGTGGCCAAAGTGACTCATAGGAGAATGTTTCAGAGGATAAGTTCATGGGCATTCTGGTGGAGAGCATGGTAACAGGCGTAGCACCAGAACAGTAACTGAGAACTTACATGGTGAAGCAATCACCCTGAGGCAGAGAGCTAAGAGGAAATGATACGGGCTTTGGAAACCTCAAAGTCCACATACAGTGACACACCTCCTCCAACAAAGCCACTTGTCCTGTTCCTTCCCAAAACAATGCCACCAACTAGGGACCAAATATATGAGACTATGAGGGCTGTCCTCAATCAAACTGCCACATTCTGCAAGGGTAGTACAATTCCAGAACCATCTTTCTACCCCGTGCGATGTTTTCTTCATAGGAGAAAAATAATATATTTGCATACAATAAACTAACCCGTTGGTGATGCAAGCGAACCCTGTTAGATATAGACATGTTAAATGAGATGCTCTATTCATATGATTCAAAAGTTAAAAAAAAAAAATGGATCTGTTTGCCTAGGAATTTCAAGGGAAGTAAAAAGTTGAAGCTAAAAGGCCAGAGAGATGGCTCAGCAGGAAAGGAACTTGCCACTAGCCCAGACTAGTGACCTAAGTTCAATCCTTGGGACCCACGTGGTTGAAGTAGAGGGCCATCAACCATCAGTTGTCGGTGACAAACTGTCTTCTGATCTACACACACACACACACACACACACACACACAGAGAGAGAGAGAGAGAGAGAGAGAGAGAGAGAGAGATAAATGAATAAAGATAGAACAACAACAACAAAAAACAAAGCAGGCCCAGAATGGGCCCATGAAAGGCTAAACCACAGACAAGGACAAAAGTTTTTGCAAAATGCCATCACCAGAAGTCGCTGAGGCTAGACTTCTACTTGTGGCAGCCACTGTCAGTGACATGGGATGCCCCTCTTACACTCTGCCCAGATACTGCACCAGAGAACAGCGGATGGCACTGTGTGCTGAGAGCCTGAGCACTGCCACCCGTGGGGTCATTGGATGGTAGTTAGCTCAGATTCTATTTATCTTGACTTCCACAAACCACTCTTCTTTCCACTGTCTCAGAACATTCTAATGTCTCCTCAGATAAAAACCAATGAAAAACCCGGAAGTCAAAACTCCTTCAGCTCTGACCTTTTCCTCAATGTCTTAATATCTCTGCAGTCTGACCATTACAAATACTGCAAGCACCAATAAGCTACTAGAAATATTTAAAAGGAGACACGTTTAGCATGCATTAGCTGTCCAGTTTGTACATAAGACATATCGTATAGCTAAGACAAAGGTTTGGAGCTTTGGATCTAGACCTGAAACAATTCTTCCTAGGTATGTCACAGTGGACAAATTATTTAGTTCCTGGTGGCTTATTTTTGCAAAGGCAAACTGAGATTAATAGCAGTCCTTATCCCATCAAGTTACTGAGAAGAATAAATGAGAGAATGCATTAGAGCACTTAGCAATCAATAAATTTAACTTCTAAAATGGTCAGCTAAAATGGTCACACTTAAAACCTTTTATATGAGGTCAAACAACAACCCCACAGATTGCCTCCTGTTTGTCCTAAGCAAAATAAACATCTAAGAAAAACACTAGAAGCAAGGGAAGTTGAAATGACCATGTGGGACCTTCTACAGATTATATAAACAATATAATTTAGTCAGAAGCTCCTAGGGTCCAAAAGGCCTGAATGAATCTGTGGAGGAAATAGATTTTGTCAATCCGGACCTTAGTGCAGGCCTACAACATAAGAGCCTCAGTTAAGTCAATCAGAGGTCATATGAAGTGGGCTAAAAGATAAGTGCGTGCCCATTTCTTTGTATTATTTCCCTTACTGGCTTCCATAACAACGGCTTTAAGTATAGGTCTTTGTTACCTCTTATAAAATGGGTAGAAGTTGAAGTCTGAGGAATCTTTGAACCAAATTTTAACAATCAAAGCTAGTAGGTTTGAAGACTGAAAACTATTATAGAGCTAAGTGTGACTGGAAGACAGTTATCACGGCAGGCTTTTAAGAATGGAGCACCCCCACACCAAACAAGCAACACCCTGTGATGGGTCTGTGTCTACTCACCATGAGGGGCTATCGTCCCTTGCAAATATTCAAATGTGCCTCATTTTATCCAAACAAAGCTGGGGCTGGCAAAAGTGTGGCAACTTGGGTTCAATCCCCAAAATGGGCATAGAGATGGAAGAGGGCAACTGGCCACTGAGCATTCCTCCGACTTCCATATGTCCACCATGAGTGTCTGCATGCGCACGCGCGCGCACATACACACACACACACACACACACACACACACACACACACACCATACTCACAGAAACACAATAATAAAGACAAATAATTTTTTAAAAAAAGAAAATAATATATACAAATTTTTAAAACAAAGACATTACTAGACAACTGAAATGTTCATGAGGGGATTACTTTCAATAAGCATCTCATGGTGTGATGGTGCATGCCTATAATCCCCAGGACTCATGAGGTGTCATAAGACAAACTTGGGCTACATAGTGAATACCGGGTTTACCAAGACTACAATTGTAAGACCTTATCTCAATTAAAAAATAATCATTCAAGTCTCTTAAATATAAAGAAGTGCTATATGCAGATACTATTGTGTCTCTATCAATACATTTAAGGAATTTTCAAAAATAACTAAAAGTGTAAACACAAGAAATAATAGTGAAGATCATGCAGCTTACCCTTGCATTTCATAGAGTTAAGTCTAAGAAGGTAGCATGACCTCTCATTTCTAACAGATGTAGGACCAGAACTCAGAACCTCTTACTGGTGACTTCCTGCCTTCAATCACATCTTCTGTTTCCCAAGTGTTTTTTGAAGTGCATTCTGGAATGTCTCTAAACATTCACTGTCAGTTTTGTGAAGCCAAACACTAAGACCCCATTTAGGTCCATGTCCTTATGTAAAAGCAGATCAATCTGGAGTTTAACAAAGTAGAGCAGAATAGAAACAGCACACTGTAAAAAATCCCCATCCACAAGGAACCTCATTTCACACATGACACTCTCAGCAATCTGAGGCTTCAGCACTCTGGAGCTATGAAGAAGTGGAACCATTCAACACTTGTTTCTTGTCTATATGCTCTAAGGTCTCAATAAAGTACTAGGAATACAAGAAAACTGTCAACCATCAATCCCTCACAATACATGACAGAAGCAACCCATATTGTTTTTTATGGTTCCCATGTTCTAGGCATAATGCTTGGCAATCTACATGAATTATCTTATTAATCCATCCAATTTGAAGCCCTTGAATTGTGCCCTGTGTCTAATAGCATTTTGTTGACATCCAGTGAAGCACAAAGAGATAAAGTAACTCAGCCATTATCATGTATCTACTAAGTGACAAAAATAAAAATTGAAGTAAGACCTCAAAGCCTGCACCCTTCCTACTGGGCCATGCTGACTCCCAGCTACTAGAGGAGATATATTAAATGAATCCTTGCAATAATATGTAAATTCCAATTGTGATGGCATACACAGTGGAGAACTTGGGATATTCAAAAAACATTTGTGAGAAGGGTAAATCACTAGGAAACTAGGATATTAGAATTGGGGAGGTATCTGAGTTGTTAAATGCTTGCCATATAAACCTGGGGACTTAAATTTGATCCCTCAGGATCCCCATTAAAAACTAGGTGCGGCAATGCATACCTTTAATCCAGTGCTGAGGAGCTGAGGATCCCTGGAGCTTTTTGGCCAGCAAGTGTATCTAGATTGAGTACTTACTGTCTCAAAGTAAGGTAAAATACAACTGAGAAAGACAGCCAATGCCAACGTCAGGCCTTCATATATGGGTATACACCTGCAGGCATTCACAAATATGTATACACACACACACCCCAAGAGGGGTGCTCTATTTTTATCACCTACTAATTATTCATTAATGACAATAGTATATTAAGAATATTTTTTATTTCAATATAAAATTTCATATTAACAAAATGCGTTTGTAGTGATGTAGTGGGGAAAAACTTTTTGAGCTTTGGAAATTAACTGCCAACACATACCTAACTTTGTCTCTTCAACTTCTAGGGGCCAGAATAAATTTCCCCTTGTATGATTATGAATTTAAAAGCACAGCTCTCCAAATGATCTGAACCTGTCTGTGGAGACATCTTTTTTTTTTTTTTTTTTTTTTTTTGTAAAACAAAAATGGTCCCTTTGTTTTCAAATTCAATTCACTATATCCTCACTGAAGTTTGCCAGACTTCATTATATCTCTTTTTCATTCCTGTAATTTTGAAAATATCCATCATGGATCAAGCCAGCATATGTAGGTCTGGTTTTACAATAGTTATTAATACCCATAACTATAAAGAAGAAAACACAGATACACTCCACCCCTCAGGTCTGATTGATCTGTGCCAAATGACAGCTATTAGTAGACATATGGACTCTCCTCTACTTAATGGAAAGCTGACTGCATCGCTCAGTCACGTTTTCCATCCAAATGAACTGGGAAAATCATGCAGAGCCACTTCACACGCAATGCAATTTGCACATCACCAGCAGAGGAACATGGGGGTGAACAGCAGCAGCCTGGGTCAGGCCTCAGCCTGTGCCTGGGCATAGGTATGTGCCCACAATAAGAAAAAGTGCTGCAGTTAGAATGTGGCCTCAAAGCCCACACGTTGGACATTTAACTGCCAATACAAGCAACAGTGTTGAGAGCTGGACCCCCAAATAAGAAATCAGATGAGGAGAGCTCCAGCCTCAGGGGCGACTGATCCTATTATCAGGGCTGTGGGGCTGCTTTAAAGGGAGTTCAGCAAAGCCTGTCACTCTCTGGCTCCCCCCCCCCATACACCTGGATTATTTACAGGAAGAAAGCCCTCAGCAGGCCCCTGCATCTTGATACTGGAGCATCAAGCCCTAGAACTATGAAAAATAACTGTGGGGGCTGGAGAGACGGCTCAGCGGTTAAGAGCACCATCTGCTCTTCCAGAGGACCCGGGTTCGATTCCCAGCACTCACATGGCAGCTAACAACTGTCTGTAGTTCCAGTTCCAGGCAAACAACAAGGCAAATAAATAAATAAAGTTTAAAAAAAAAAAGAAAAATAACTGTGTTGCTCTTATGCTCTTATGAATCATCTTGTCTACAATATTGTTTGATCGGTACGAAACTGTCTGAGACAGTTGGTTAGTTGGCCAGTCATGTGCCCCAACCCAAAGGCGGCTTTCTCATCTGACAAGCTTTGTCTGTTGTTGCCTTAATTATATCAAGCCTATCCTATAGTTGGGGCCATGAAACTATTTGATCCTGTGAAAGTCACATCTCTAGATCTCATCTCTTTCATTTCCAAATGAAAAGGCAGTCAACATAATTCTAAGCTTCCTCCTATGTTGAAAATGTGATACAAGAAAAGCTTAGGGTTCCCTGGCTTTTTCAGAAATGCAGGAGCATTGATACATAAATAAAAAGAGGATGCACCTAGAGGACCAGAAGGGAACTCAGGCAAGACCTCTCTGGAGCTCCAGCCCTGGCTCCCTTACTTCTCAGGGGCTGCCATGAGTCCCTGCTCGTCTCTCTGGGAGAGACAAAGCCTACTTTCTGACACACAACATACTCAGGATGGCCAATGAGAGCGGCTACTAGGCTTTGGCCAAGGTCAAAGTGCTATGCCAGTGTGCACGCTGAGTCTTCCCGGTGCCTCTTAGCTCCCAGACTGTCTCCAGGCAGCTATTTTTGTTCCCACGCCCTGAGCTCCTCTTTCTACCCTTCTTAATTGTCAACAGTGCATATGAGATTGACCATCTGCTGTCCAGTCTATTTTTGCCATTTGTAGACAGAAATTAGCAGTTGAGAGCAGGTTGAAATGGATCTCTCTCTCTCTCTCTCTCTCTCTCTCTCTCTCACACACACACACACACACACACACACACATACATACACACACACACACACACATAGGGATCAACTGTAGGTTGAATTGTTCCTGGTATTGTCCAGTGATTTTGCTCTATGACTTCCACAGTTATGAAAGGAAAGGAAGGCATCTCAGCACCATACAGAATGTCACTACTTGATCACCTGAGGATAAAGGTGAAGAGCAGGCCTGTCGCAGCTTTTCATGATGAGCCAAATCCAGGTACCACCCTGCCCCTCTCTATAAACCTACACAGCTTGGATGAAGCAGTCATTCTATTGCACAAATGGAAGTCCACATTCTCAGGAACTGAAAACACCTGGTTTACTCATTTTAATTGAAAGAGCTACTTGCTCTGCCTGTCACTTTAGATTGCATTCCTATCATTCTGGCCAAAAAGGTAAGAGCCAACCAGTGCTGCCTGATGTGGACTCCAGATGCCAGATCTTTCCCCTGGAAGATGCCCAAGGTCAGGCTCTCAGGAAACCCTCCAGGATGGAGAGTCTGTCTGCCTCTGGCTCCACTCTAGTCTGCACTCATGAATTCCAGCCATGCCAGGTGTATGGGATCACCCATCAAGCTGTCTTCAGGAGTTTAGCACCCATTGTTCTATCTTTTCTCAAAACCAGAGAAACGTCTCAAGGCCTGAGATGTAAAGTAGGAATTTCTCAGGTCATCCCATACTTCCACCTGACCCAACAGTTCCTAGATGTGTGGCGAGTTCAAAAGCTGTGCAAATACTGAATCAAGGAAACCTCTGGAAAGTGCTTATGACTTGTCAGTGTGACTTAATGCTCAGACTATGACCATATGTAAACAATTCTCAAACATGGACTAACCCTGTTAAAGCTGAATGCTCTTTGCCAGGCAGCAGGTGGCTACAAGGGCTGAAGCAAAGCCGGCTTTTGAGGTGACTCTGGACCAAATCCTAATTCTATAACACACCAAATGACAGGGAAAACTCTGCCTCAGTTTTCTCATCTATGAAAAGGGTTAATAATTCCATTTCAAGGTTATTTTGAGAACTGAAAAAATATAGTCATCCTTGAGTATCTGCAGGGAATTGGTTCTAGGATGCTCTAAAATAGCAAAGGCAGGAGGGCCTGAGTTCAAGCCCCAAATCCCATGTAAAAAAGTAGAGCAAGTGGTGCATGCTTGCAATCTGCAATGGGGAAGTAGAGATAACCAGAATCCTGGGGCTCGCAGACTAGGCAGCCTAGCCTAAACAGCAAGCTGTAGGCAAAGGAGAAACCTTGTCTATAGAAACAAAGAGCACAGCACCCAAGATTGCTCTCATGTCTCCAAACACATGCACATATACGTCCATGTGCACCTGCATATGCATGCATACACATATATACAGGCATGTGCATACCAATGGATGCATACTCAAGTCCCTCATATAAAGGAGATGAATTGCTTATAACACCTAATAGCATGTAAATGCTATGTAAAGAGTTGTGCTCTATTGTCTAGGGTGACAAAAGCAAGTCTGTGCATGTTCAGCACAGATGCCATTTTTGGAATAATTTTGAGTCATAGCTAGTTGAATCTGTGCATGCAGAACCTACAGATACAAAGGACCAACTGTGCTTGAAATGAGCCAATACCAAGTCTGTCCTTGTCTCAGGCATCACTGTTGTCATTGCTACACACGATTTAGTGCTCCATTTGAGCCTCCCCACCTCAACGAGAAACATCAAAGAAAGTGACACAATTCAGCAGGTGCCATGAACATGGAAGGCCCTGCCGAGACATCTTCTCTAACTGGAAAAAGATAGAAAAGTGTGCCAAAACAAGGTACACTCTTCTATGTGCCAACATCAGAACTATTTTCATCCCAGCACAGTTTTACAGATGTTTCTTCAAACAAACCCGACAGGTGGATATGTGAAACACCTACAGAAGATACTAGTGACCAGGGAAAGCAGTGAGGAGGCGAGAACACAGGACACACCATCACCATCTAAAGAAGAAAGTCAATTCCACAATGTCCATCCTGGCTTATCTCAGCTTCAGGTTCTGTATATGACACACACCCCTCGCAATCTCACTGTTCAGATCAGTGAGAGGCCATGGTTTCTGCAGTAGTATTCTGTTAGAAGGCAAAATGCTTTGCCCTCAGGGGCTCCTGTTCATGAATGATTAAACTAAACAAAACACAGGTGCAAAATAGAGTCCCAAACCTGCTTGCCAGACATGAGCACCTGTTTCCAAATATCAATTTGAATCAGAGAGAATGACAGTCCCCTGTGAGTTCAGAAGTGTAATGTGGTTAAGATAATCTACCTACCCATACAAATTTGGATGCTCATGAATTCACAACATTGGGTGATTCCAAAATCATAGTCAGAAATGAACACAACAAAGTTCTTGATTCTGCCATGCTGGTTGCTCTCACAACAAAACTCAGTGTCTCGGAAGGCTCTTTCATCCATAAACAATGTACACATGTAAATCCAACTCCCTTAAAAAGATTCCTATCTCAAATACTTGCCTCGTGGATAGCTAGTTCTTAGTACCCCAACTCCTGAGGCCTCCAGGCCAACACTAATTGAAAATCAAATATAAATCCTTTAATAATGATCTCCCATAAATAGTTCCTGGGTTGACTCAGAGTTACAGTGCACCTCCTTGCAAGGAGGCAAAGAGACAAGCCCCTGCTGTTCACACAAGCCAAAGGCATTTCTTTGGCTCAGAGATTGTTCCCAAACTAATGATTGCCAACCTCTTGCCACCCCCATCTCCTGCGCCCACCTACTGACATTCCCTTTCTGTCAGCTCTGGCAGGGGTGGGTGAGCTATTACATCCAAAGGGGGCGGGGGATGGAGAAGAAACAACTTTTCAATCCTTCCTAGTTTGGGCACCCTCTGCACTGGGAGCAGAACCAAAGAAGCTCCAAGTTCCTTTACGTAGAATCAGAGCCCCAGGATAAAAGTGGGAGGTGTCTAGACAAGGTCCCACTCCTGTGAGCCAGCTGTACACAAA
Organism: Sigmodon hispidus; assembly: GCA_004025045.1. NCBI lineage: Eukaryota > Metazoa > Chordata > Mammalia > Rodentia > Cricetidae > Sigmodon > Sigmodon hispidus. The sequence goes on along the minus strand of PVIH01000436.1, from coordinate 21,127 downwards.
ACAGACTCTGCCCTCTCCCACAGACAAAGAGCACCACAAGTAACTCGAAAGACAAAAAGGTCCATCCGCATACATTATCACAAGCACACAATCAGGAACAAAAATCCAAGAGTATGAACAGCCTATGCTTTATTCTACGATATGAAGACAATAAATACACTTCTCTGAGACAGAGATTAAGTAGAAAAGGAAAAATTGAGTAAAACACACCTGTCCCAGCAGTCAAGTGCAGACTGGGATTTTATAAACAACAAATGTGTTATATAAGATAAGGTATGGAAAAATGAAGATTGGAAGCCATAAAGTGTATCATGACCACCTAAGTAAGGGAGCCCTGATAGGAGAGGGCATCAGTCTAGGGGGAGGCTATAAGGAAACACCTGCGTGTGTTTCTGCACTACAGAGAACAAAATGCATTTTTTCATTTGGGTACAACTAGCCTGAGTCATGGAAAAAATGACTTTGTTGGGACTTTTATTCAGTGGCTGGAAAACAACATGCAAATCTTCCCCTTCTGGAAACCTTGAGTCCAAAGAAGTAACTCGGGGTACACTTTGGAGCAGTGTATTATCTACTAATAGCAGTGCATTATCTGCATTAAGTGCAATGTGTTTGTAGAGGCAGGATTCTGTTTTGTGTGTTTTGTTCTGGGGTTATTTTAATTTTGCTTTTGTCATGATCTAATTTAAGACTAACACTTCTTGACATTCCAAAATGTCCTAAGACATTGTGCTCAAGGTGCCCAGTCATCTGCTCTTGGGAGACAGAGCCAAGTCTAGATTCTCAGGAGGGAAGTAGAGCTGACTTCCCTTCTCAGCTATTGGAAAAAAGGTTACACCAAGATGACATGTTCTTGACCATGACCTCAGCACCACTGCCCATGAATAGGCTACTACTGGTCTTTACAACAGCATGATCTGAGCTTGAGAACCCACGTTTGGAGCAATGTATTGTCAATTACTGTATTATATTTTCAGAGACATATTAGTCCAGTCACACTGTGGTGGTCAAGTCCATGTTGATGGTACACTGCAAGTTATGCTGGGATGAAGTAAACCAAAAGTTTTTTAAAAAATGTCCAGAAACAGGCAGAGTCTAAATTCTCAAGCATGCAAAGGTTTCAAATTACCCCTTTGATGAGGCAACAAGTACTGTGGGATTATGCTCTTGTACACTGTAACTATTTGTCCCTCCTACTGGTTTAATAAAATGCTGATTGGCCAGAAAGCAGACAGGAAGTATAGGCAGGGCTACCAGACCAAGAAAACTCTAGAAAGAGGAAGAGCAGAGCAGTGAATGGCTGTGCTCTACTTGGTGGCAGTGTGAACCCCAAAATTCCCCAGAGTTGGGGTGGTAAACATGATTCATAAAACTAAGTTCTCACAGACCAAGGATCTGGGTGGAGCAAGCTACCATAGCCAAGCTTTTAATCCTAGCCATGACACATATTAGCAGATTAAAGGTATGGTCAGGAAAAAAAAAAAAGAGAGAAATAAAGACAGATTCAGATAAAAACCAAAAAAAGCCCTCTAAATGGTTTACAATGTGTTTAAAAATATGTATAGACTTTGGAGAGAAAAGAAAAGGGGAAAGGGATAGAGAAAGTCCTTTAAAAAAGTACACATATGCATCACATAAAGATGAAAAATACATAGAGATTCTGGATACTGTATGTTACATTGTCTTTGAATTGTTTGACTGCTGAGGAAGGAGGAAGAGCTACTAAGAGCCATTTGATTATAAACATTGATGGATTAATCCAACCTCTATATTTTGTAAATGCATTGACTTCAAAATTAAAGCCAAAAGATATATTACTTTGGAGAGGAGGTTTTCTTTTTATCTCCACAGAAAATGAGAGGTTTTGAATTCATTCTAGGTTAAGAAAAACCAGTTTTGATCAAGGAAGATCCCCTTAAGAACCTTAGATGGCTCAGATGATCCAGCATTTCAGAGCACCTCTTTTGCAGTTTCTTCTGAGCTCTATACCTAGAGCAGCATCAAGGAGACTGACTGAGAAGACCCAGCTTTACAAAATACTCCAGTCGGGACTTGAGTATAATACTGAATCCTCCAATCAGCAGGAAGTGGTCTAGAGAACTACATCCACATTCCTCAAAAATGGATTATGGATGTTTGCTTTTGTTTACAATGTTAGTTACAAGTTGTTATAGATAATGATGAGAAAAAAAAACCATACAAAATAAATTAGATGTGAGGTTCTTGCTTTAAAAAGAAAAAAGGGGAGGAATGTTGTGGGATTATGCTCTTGTACATTGTAAGTATTTCTGTTTTAATAAAACACTGATTGGCCAGAAGGCAGACAGGAAGTGTGGGCAAGGCTACCATACTTTGGAAACTCTGGGAAGAGAAAGAGCAGAGTAGAGCTGATGTGCTAAGGAGATGCACAGGAAAGATGACAATGTTGCTCTGAGAAAAGGTATCAAGCTACGTGGCTAAACAAGATAAGAATCATGGGCTAATTTGAGTAAGAATTAGCAACTAATAAGCCTGAGCCATAGGCCAAACAGCATGTAATTAATAAAAGACTTTGTGTGATTAATTGTGATTGCTGGTCCAGATCTCAGGATTAGGCCAGGCCAGAAACTTCTTACTACAAACATGGGGCTGAGACAAGAACACACAGGGCAGGGGACTCTGTAGCAGGGTCCATGCCTGTGACTCTGTAAGCTCATAAGGAAAGAACTGCAAACCATTGCTTATCAATCCTTTTCTCCTCACACTCAGTATGTTACAAACTAGGGCTTGTGGTGGTCACTCTGACAGGGACAACATAGAACATAAAGAAGGCATTCTGTAATGGCCCCCAAAGTAGGATGAACAGACACAGCCCAGAACTGTTAAAAAGCAAAACCTCGCAATGGGTAATGTCAAGGGGACAAAACCAGAAAGCAGAAAACCTAAACATCTCTCAAAACTTCCCTAGAAGCAGGACTTTTGGAGCTCTACAAAATAACTAAAATATATTGTAAGAAGAATTTACTTTGCAGTGAAACCCTTTTTATAATAATTTAAGATTAACACCTAGATAGTAATCCTCCTTTTTTTTTTAACCATAGGCTAGCAAAGGTTTAGATCATACCAACACTTGACAATCTTTCTGTCATCAGTCTCTGTCATGTAAACTGCTGGTGCTTACTCACTCGGAGGGCTCTTCATCTTCCTGTGCATACAGAAACGTCCTAAGGCACGTCCATATGGGAGAGGGGTCCTGCGCTGCTGTCAGATACTCAGGAAAATGTACACAGAAGGTATGTACTGTGGAACTTCAATGTCAAGGCTCGTGCTTTGCTGCAGAGACTTTAGAGGCCACATGCTGAGGTTGGATGGCCTCACAAAAACAAGGCAGCCTTCTCTTCCATGCCCCTCTCCCTTGATTCAAGCTTCTTATGAATGAGATACTCTTCTCTTGTGCTAAGTTTATTTGTTATGGAAATGTGCTCTAGCTAGGCTCTACTGGCAAATGCATACCTAGTTTACAGAGAAAGAAATAAGATGTGTCGTACAATACATCTGTCCAAAGTCCTACATGATATTATGTAGAACTGTGGGAGAGGAAGGCTTTAAGTTTTAGCATTCCTGAGTCTAGTGTCTAAACTCTGGATGCTGTCTGAGTTTCATCCTCTTCTTCACCATCACGGACCTCTATCATTGAATATCAACAATATGCATCGAATTCATGAATATAACAAGGCAAGATACACAAGAAAAAGTCCATCTTCACATTTCTTAGTCATTGCATGTGAGTTGAAATAAAAAATAAATCACTCCGAAATCATCTCAGTGATAATGCCATTAGCATTATCTTTGCTTCTGATCCTTATAATAACTTTTAAACCTAGACATATCTGTGGTCAAAGAAACAAAAGTAATATAGCTGAGACAGGATATCACAGGAAGCTACAAAGGTTATCAGAAATTGATTTTTTTCTAGAGAAGTATGACGACTCAAATTCCAATCCCTAGCACCCACATAAACAACTTGGTAGGATGACATAATCTAGATTATAATCCCAGTGCTGGCAAGGCAGCGTGGCAGGATGTCTGAAGCTCATTGCCCAGCCAGCCTATGAGAATCAGTAAGAGGCCTTGATTCAAATATAAGGTAGAAACTGAAAAAAGATACCTGAGGTCTGGTCTTGGATACTGACTGTGTTAGTCCCAAACCAAATAAAATGGGGAAAGATCTCCAGCTAGCACATTTCTGAGGTACTAGCCTCTTTTGTTGTAAGAGATTTCTGTGAATGTGGAAAGAAGCTTATTCACCCTTTAAAAATGTATAGTTAGAAAACTAGTAACAATGTTTCCTGATGTGATTTCATGAAAGAAGTACAGGTTTCTCAGCATCCACAGAACATTCACCTGTGCGCATGCACACACACACATAACACACACACAACACACAACACACATACCACACACCATACACACCACACACACACACACACAAAGAGAAACAAACAACAAAAAACACTGTTCCAAACTTATGCCACTGTGCTCATCATGATGTAATTATTTTAAAAAGAAAAAAGTACTTTAGAATACTATAGTCCAAAGTTATAAGAGGATGTCTTAAGGGATCTGATAAGGCAAATAATTTGTAACTGGGGTTATTATCTACCTCTTTATGATCTAAAAATCACTGGTTTCTTTTTTATGACCTAATGGTTATTTTAGAAAACTAAACGGAATGACAAGATACTTTATCATAATACCTTACAGACAATGTTAGCAACCACTGTGTATATATTTTCAACTAAATGCTAAGGTCGGGTCATGATTACACGACAGTTTGCAGAGACAAAGGAATGCATTATTTGAACTTGGTAGTGATGGCTATCCTATCCATAAAGTGATCATCTAATATCTAAAAATGTACTCATCTTTTCTTTCAAGCTTTAGCCATCCTACTATTTAGAAAACAAGAATCATTTGATACAAGATAGAACCAGATGGCTGTTTTTGTCTTCTGACTTCCCAAAGCACAAATTACCCTGGATTCCTGCTTCCAAATTCTGAAAATGGCACAAGCACAGAACCTTAAGAGGGAGAGCTGAACACCTCAATTGCTCCTTTAATTCTCTGTTCCTATAAATGCTGTAGACTACCCATGCAATCTGCCAGTGTGTAGTGCCGCTCAGTGTGCCCACATCATCCAGGACCTACAGAGATCTTCTCCTGCTTGCTCCCTATATCCCCACCTCTCACAGACTTCCTTGTAGCTATTTAAGAAACACTGGTTGTTTTTATTGCCGTCACCTATCAATTATAGGCAGAGGATGTGTAGAGAGGTTGAAGTGGGAAGAGACTGAAAAGATGAAACTTTATATAGACTCTGTGTTGGAGCTAAAGAGTCAGGGAAGATGCTTGAACTTCATCACTTTGCTGATGGGGAATCAGGATCCCTGAGGTCAGCCAAATTCCACCCCAATGTCTATCTGCTGAAGTCAGACCTGTCACTGGATCTTTTTTCACCATTATGTCCCAACCTGGAATTAAACATGGTTTAATAAGGGGATTAGTATGCAGTGAATAAATCCAGTCAGAGACTTGGAAAGTGTGCTGCTGCAAGTTTCAATGCCAGGAGCAGAGCTGTCCTCTGCAGTGGATGGGCCAATAGGCAGGACCCTGGGGTTTGGAACTAGCCTGTTCAATTGAATCTGGCAAGAAAACAAAAGGAGAATGGACTGCAGACACTGGGAAAATACAGCAGAGAGAGCAGTGCTAAAGAGCCAGAGACAGCACAGCCAATACACAACAGCCAGCTGGAGACCTTGTAAAGAGCAACACAACAGAAGACGAGCCAGATCAGAAGAAGATGGGAACCAGCAAGGTGGAGGAAGACACTTCTGTACCAGAGAGGGGGGCCGGGGGGATGATATGACACAGGGTTGCTGAGCTGCCAAACAGACAGACTGCAGTTCAAACCCAGGTCTTCCGACCTCAGGTTTGGTTCCCCAAGTACCACACAAATGTATCAAGCCCAAGCTCTCCCACTTTTTTTTAAAAGTGGCTTATATATACACATATTATGTGAATTGGTGTTTTGCCTGCATGTGTAACTGTGTAAGGGTGTCAGATCTTGGAATTACAGACAGTTGTTAGCTGCCATGTGGATGCTTGGAATCGAACTCATGTCCTCTGGAAGAACAGTCAGTGCTCTTAATCTCTGAGCCATCTCTCAAGCCCTGCCCAACCTCCCTTAATGAGGCACACACAATGCTATAAAAGCCCCTGGACAGGGTTCTCCTCAGCTGAGGTCAATCCTGGATCTCAAGTAGCTTACAAAGTCTGGCACACAGTAGGTATTTAAGTTATTAAATAAACAATGATTAAAGATCAACATTGTTAGAGCTTAAAACATGAAAGTAGAGGCCTCAGAAGAAAAGTCTCTCTGGCTTTGTCCAGCCTTCCTAATTCCCATGATTCTCATTCTCACCCAAGGCGAGCCGCGGAAACTAGACTTTACTCTTCCTAATAGCAACCATAAATCAAGAACTCCTTTTTACAAAACCAGGCACCTAAACACATTTCTCTAATATGATCCCTTTCTATCTAAGAGCTGGTCATAAACAAGTTTTCTCACTGTCCATGTTTATAGTTGGTTTCAATACCCCATTCCAAGGTAAGATTTGTGGCTCAGAAACCGAGTGCTTACCTAAATGTCTGAGGCCCTGGGTATGATCTCTAGCTTTGAAAAAGAAACAGAAAACTCCAGAAAAGGATGTACCCCATACCCAGAGGAAAGAATGCCAAATACAAGGGCCAGTAAGAATCTGGACAGGCCTTGCTCAGCCTCTTCACCCAGTCTTTCCTACAACTGCTTAATCACATTCCACACAGCGTCTTTGCTTCACTGAATCTAAACATAAAAATAGCTATTTTCCTTGGGTCTTTAAATCTTCATTTAGAAGGCCTCTGTGCTGCATAAAGCCATGATCAAGTACATGTGTTAGTTTTCTCTTTTCAAGCTTTCTTTTGTTATATTAGTGCTGGTCATGACTCCTGTGAGCAATGACATCACACAATCTTACCACTGCCTCATCATGACTTTATCATCTACCTACCTCCCAACAAAACCCCTACTGTAGAGCATCTAGGCACCGTTAAACATCCTACTAAAGACCCTTTCAGAGATTTGCTGCCCACCCTCTCACCTACCACCCCACCACCATCTCTCTTTTTCCTGTTCTACTGATTAGTTTAATATTTCCAGGAGAACAGATAATGGCTCATCCTTTCATTAAAGATCATTAACCATTCAGTGTTGCGTTAGCTCTCTTAAAAAAATTGAAGGGAAAAAAATGTAAGTTAAGCTAGAGAAAGCATCTTATATCTGTTAAGGGTCAAACACTAGATATTTTACGCTTTATGAGCTATCAAATCTGCATCACCATTGCTTAACCCTACAGTTATAGCCCAAATGCTCATAAATAATAAGCCATAGCCCACATTTCAAACCAAGTTTATTTATAAACAAACAAGAAACCATAGACAATTATCAAATGAATGAACCAGTCCATATCTCAATATACTTTTATTTATAAAAGTCGCTGGACTCAACAGACCCATATATGGATCACAGTTTTCCAAGTCCTGTATTAAATCTTGGCGGGGGGTTGGGGGATGAAGAAACATACAGACAATTTCTAATCATTTCTTCAGTCTGAGCAACACTCAGTCCTGTGTGGCTTCTTTAGGAGCAAACTAAGAAAGAATAATAACATGAACTCCAAAAGCAGGCTTATTGATTATGTCTAGCCACTAGGCAATCATTAGACTTCATTTAACATGACACACACATGGCTGATATATTTAAAGACAAACTGCATGTAATCAATCTACCAATATGTTTCAAAGTCATAAATCATGTCACAAGAGACTTTAGACTGAAATTATGGTTAGTTCCAAAGCTTAAGCCTAGAAGATATGTCTTTCTAGCCTGTTTCAAAAAGATTTCTCCCTGGATAATAACAGCTGAAAGAAATAAAAGGTAGGAGCTGGCAAATGACACAGAAACACTGTGGGTGCTGAACTTCCCTGGCTTTGGGATGACATCATTGTCAGGTGCCTCTTTAACATATCAAAGTGGACCTTGCCACCAGGTTCATCCTGTATCCCTCAGTTTCCATCCTTTACAGAGCCATCCTGGCTGCCATACTCAGGCTCCCTACCCTGAACTTTCCAGCCCAGGGAGCTGAACTACACTTCCCTACATAATATAACCATTTTGATTGCCTGCTCTTTTTTGGGTCTTTAGGCCTCCTGGCTAATGTTCCTGATTCTCCTCTCCCCTCCCCTCACCCCTCTCTTCATATTGACTAGCTCAGTCTGGTCATGTCCATACCGGACTCTCTCAGAGATCCCTGCCTTTGGCTATCCTCTCCCACAAATCTACAATAAACCTTCTCCTCCACCATCCCTAGGAACAATCATGTTTCCTTTCTTTTCCCTTTTATTTCTTTTGTTCTTTCAATCACCAACAACACAAAAGGAAGGTCAAGTCTCAGTCCTCAAAGGTATCAACAGAGAGTCTTAACTTAAAAGCTCAAGTCTACAAGGGGAGAAAGGAAGCCTTAATGGTTATAACCTACATTTTTGGTTATAACATAAAACATCAAAGTACACTTCCTTACCAGGCACTTGAAAACCCTGACACAGGCTCTGCACCTCTGTTTTAGATCCTTCTGATTCTGCAGAAAACATTCCCCATTCTACCCCCCCACCCCCACATACACAGACAGTCATCCTTCCAAGAGAGCCAGAAACGCATGCAGATGCCCACATATTATTCAGTGCATACAACCCATGTGTATACATATTTGCACATACATGCACATATAGACATGTACACATGAACCTGTGCATGTACATGCATGCATTGGCTATCTTATACTCAGGATAATGCTTTCAACTATTCTCCAAGCACTTCCTAAACAGTAATGCAATTTAAATTTCAGTGTCTGACTGTAAAGAAAAAAAAAAAAAAAAGACAAACAGCCTTGCCAAAAAACAACACAGGCTGCAAATGTATCCCCAGGTACCTGGAGACTCTTGGACAGATGCAGACATTCTCAGCCACTAGACACTGCCCCACAAAGTGGATGGCATTAGCCTTGGAATAAAGAGTCTGGGAAAGTCAGCCAGAATTGGAGAAGCTGAAAAGATCCTCACAGGAAGCCCAATGCCTTTCAGGACACAGCTGCTCTCTCCCCAGAAGTTAGCAGCATACACCTGAAGGGCAGTTGGATCTTTACTGCCCAAGGACTGAGTTGGAAAGAAGGAAAGGGAAAACAGAAAGGTGATGGGCTCAAGGGGATGAGCCAGCTCCTAGCAAGGCTCTCAGGGTGCCATTAATTCACTCTCTCACCCTGGCTGCCATCTTCTTCCCTCTCCTGAGATTCTAAGCCCACAGCACAGGAGGACATGGATAGGAAGGGAGACACTATGGCAGGCTGCAGACATGATAGAAGAACCTGCAATCTCCCTGCTCAGGAGCCATTCAGTTCTAGGATCTTTGACAGCAAAAACAGTAGCATCATTCTAACAGAGCCTAACCCACCGCGTCCTTCAGTGCAGTCCCAAATGAATGACAGAGAGGTGAGACAATGACTGGGGGACACAGCCAATCTCACACAATGATAAGTGTTTCTGCAGGAGAGTGGAGAGAAAGGAGGAGAGAAAAGAGGAGAATGTGATGGAAGAAGAAAAGAGGGATGAAGGAAAGAGAGGTGGAGAGGAGTGGAGGGGAAAATAAAGGATATGGAGGAAGAGAAGACAGAAAAGGAGATTGGGGGCGTATGAAGAGGAAAGAGAGGAGGAGGAGGAGGGGAGGGATGAAGGAAGAGAGAAAGTAGAGGGAGAGGAGGAGGGGGAGCTGGAACAGGAGGAGAAAGAGGAGAGGAGGAAGAAGAAAGGGCAGGAGGAGAGAAGAGGAGGTAGAAGGAGGAAGTGGGGGTCAGGAGCTGTTTCCAAAACTGTCATCTTTAGAATAGTCAGTGAGAAGATGAGCAAACTGGTCAGTAAAGGGTCTCTGGAGGCTGAGGAGGCTCTGTGGGGGGAGGTGACAAGCCATGAGAAGCCAAAACAGTGGGACTGCCATTGCAACTTCCAAGGATAGCCTCCTTGTTGTTCCAGAGACAGCAATCAGCTCTAAAGCACATCCCCAAGCTCATACAAAATGTCCTGGTGGAGGAACAATGTGCAGTCCCTGTTATACCCATGCTCTGTCCTCAGGCTCCTACATGGGCCTCAAGCAGCTGAGGATTGTCCCTGATCTGTCTGCAGCCAGCCACTCACCAGATTAGGCCAGTAAAGCACATCTCTTTTCCCCTTCCCATCTGGAGCTGTTCCCATGTGACCTCCACCACCCCCATCTCTCACCTCAGGGCACCTCCGCAAATAGCTTTTTTTTTCCTTGTGTTGTCATTCACCTTATGGATAATTGATAGCACGTCAAGCTAATGCTAAGAAAAGAACAAGGTGGTTAGACGTGCGCTTGCTATAAATAGACCCACGACATGACCAGCATTTGCCAACTTTGGAGCAAAGGCAGGCAGAAACAGCAGCAGTGGTAGCTGCAGCTTCCCCTGGGTCCTTAGGAGAGCTGGCTTCATACTGCAGCCACTGACCTGAGTGAACAGCTTCCTTGAAGACCCAGGGGCTGGAAAAATGCCTGCACCATTTGGAAGGAAACTTTAAAATATCAAATATTCTGGAGGCTGTGGCTAGGGGTATTATGTAGCATAAGCACACAAATAACACTGACAGGCTACGACCTGGTTTCTTCCTCCCACTAAACCTTTGTCTGCAGGCTCTGGGCATCTGTCAGTTTTGCTCTCAGGAGCACTTCTGTTGCTGGGTTTTTATGCATACATGAAATTAAGTATTGACTCAATACTAATTTTTATCTACATGGACTATAATTTTGGCTCCCATTTGGGCCGTGCAGGTACAAAGAAGAAAATAAGAAAGGCTTCCAGCTTTGTATTGCACTAATTACTTTTGTGACTAGTGGGGGAAATGGAAAACAAAATACAAATGGAAAAATTATAGAGGCGGGAGCTGTTCTCAAGACTTTCCAGTAGGAAGTAGAAACAAAGGAGATTTTTTTTTTTTTAATTTAAAAATTACTCCTCATTCAGAGTGAGATCTCTGGGGCAAGTGCTCTGCCACTGAGCTATACCATATGTAATCCTGACCTTCTAATGTTTGCATATATGTAAACAAGAGTTTGAGGTAGGTAAAGACTATGACAACAGACAGGAGACCATTAGAGCAGGAAGGTGCTGATATGAAGTAGAAAAGCAGCTCCGGGAGCGGATGTGCATGGGATGGACAAGGAGGATGGGAAAGAGACAGGAGAAGACAGACAATGCAAAGAAACTTGGAGAAATTCCATAATAATACCCAACTCTTTACGTGTATATATAATACATATAGTGAGCTCCAGGACAGCCAGAGATAATGCCTGAGACCCTATTTGCTGTCTGTCCAGCCAGGGAAAACTCTTGGCTGTTGAAGGACTTGTAATACATATATACTAAAAGTGAGATCTTCGGCCTGGTGGTTCATATATGGAATAAGCCGAATGCTTTTAAAAATATGAGATGGCTAGCTTGCCAAAGAAATCAAAAGCCCACTCTGAGGAGTCTTATATGTGCCCGAACCCTAACAACTGATACTTCCTCAGAAGGATCACACACAAGAAGAGACCTATGAAAGTTATGCAGGCTAAGAAAGGCCACTGTCTACTGTCCCCACGTCAAATATAGCCTGGAAGATTAGGGGTAAGGAAGACAGAGACTGAGGCGGGGATATAGCTAACAGTGAGAACTGTACAGCATCGCTGTCCTGTACTGTGTACAGATCATGGTGTATCTATAGGCAATACAGCTGAAGAACAGAATGTTCATTACAGGCTCACGGGATGTTCTCTGAGAGAGTGACTATGTTAGAGGGTGGTGACTAGATGGAAAATGTAAGTTTCTAGGGACATGCCTTGATAGTGATACTTATGCTGAGACCCTTTCTCACTGTGCCTGCTTCTTATCACCAGGAAATGAGTGCCCTTCTCCTTTTCTGCCTTACCGCTGATCCAAGATCAACAAGCCAAGCAGCAAAGCCTAGAACACCTGCAGTGTGAGTCAACTTATATGGCTCTCTCTTAAAGACACTGTCAAGCCCTTTGTCATAGCAATGTGAAAAGCAGCCACTAACAACAGCCACTGGGAAACACCAAAGAAGTCAATGTCAGGGGCTGGAGAGGTGGCTCAAAGGTTAAGAATACTGACTCTTCTTCCAGAGGTCCTGAGTTCAATTCCTAGCAACCACATGGTGGCTCACAACCATCTATGATGACATCTGGTACCCTCTTTTGTATACTGTATACATAATAAATAAATAAATCTTAAAAAAAAGAAAAAGAAGTTAATCTGATGTGGGATGTCTTTCTGTATGCTATGAATATCATTGGTCAATAAAAGAACTGTTTTGGCCTATGGCAAGGCATCTTAGAAGCAGGTGGAAATCTGAGCATAGATAAAAGGAAAGAAGACAGATGTCAAGACAGATGCCACCCAAGAAGCAAGATGTAAAGTTAATAGGTAAGCCACAGGCCATGTGGCAAGACAGAATAATGAAAATGGGTTGAATTAAGATGCAAGAGCTAGCTAACAATATGCCTGAGCCATAGGCCAAGCAGTATGTAATGAATATAAGCATTTGAGTCATTTGGGGGGGCTAAGCAGCAGCGGGTAGGTCTGGACCATGAGGCTAGGCCAGGCCAGAAACTTCTTCTATATAAAGGTGTGTGTCTACAATTTACTTTCCAAATGGTGAATGGGCAAGTCCTTAAACCCATCAGGAGAAGGCCAACCACAGCAGGCTCTTTGGAGAGAGGTGTTTTTTGAACCAGGCGTTCACCCAGCACATCACTTACACAAAATAAACAGGCCTGCCTCTGCCAGTCAGCAAATGTAGCTGACAAAGAAGAATCTGAGTTGAGAATGTAGAAGCCACCAGTGCTCATAGATCACCAATCAACCTGCTTCCTGCAGAGGCTTTAATAACCAGGCAGATAGGAGATCTCCCTCCTCCCTGTTTCCACACCACACATCTCATCAATAATCCAGACAGGAGATAATGTGCCAAGACCTGCTGTGCCCTCCCAGCCAAGCGCAACCTCACAGGTTCCTAGTTTTGCACGCCTTGAGTTCACGCCTGGGAACTGATGGAAATAAACCCTTGGCTGCACAGGCCTTTTTTGATTCATTTGTAAGCTACACTAATAATCCCAAGATGCAAACACAGGAGGGGGGAAATCATTCAGGAACTGTCAGAAAGGTTATTTTTCAAGACAGAAGGGAATGATTATAATGATTTATTAAAATCTTACAATGTGAGAAAGTAAGATCGGCAAACAAAATCCAATTAAGGAATTCACCAAATAAAAGGGAATTGAAGTTCCCCAGCCCGGGGCTGACAAAGACGCCATTCAGGAAAGGGCTTTACATGCTAAACTTAGCAAAGCAAACCTAGTTATTTTCCATGCAGTGCTGTTCTTAAAAGAACTATTTAACTCCATCCATCTCTAGGACTAAGTATTTAGACTTGTGGAGTTAAAAAAAAAAAAAATAAACTCCAATTTAAAATGCATTTGCCTCAAGGACTGCATTGTGTAGATTTGAGTTGATTAATTCAGTGTTCACAAGACACTCAATCTGTTTCCTTTCCCTCCACAAAACCCTTTCAAACCATACAACCCTCCCCCCCAAAAAAGAAAAAAACACCTCATTTTAGTTTTCAAGTTACTCTACTCAGATCCACTAATCTATTCTTATTCTTTTCTCAGCCACGTGGGCGATGTCCTTTTTGGATGTATGATTGCATGTGTGTTGTATTTGTGATTTTGTTTCAGGGGCTGAATTCAGTGGAGAAAGTGTTGAGGGCCTGAGTTCAAGCCTCAGCACCCATGTAAAAAGCCAAGGATGGTGGTGCAAACTTATCCCAGCACTGAAGAAGCTTCTCAGGGCTTGCTGGCCATTCATCCTAGCCTAATGTATACCCCAGGTCCCAGTGAGAGACTTTGACTCAGAAAACAAAGCGGTGGAAATGAATCACTCCTGAGGAACAACACCCAAGATTGACCTCTGACCTCCTCACTTAAACTTGAACAAGTGTATACAAACACACACAAGCATGTACACACATAGAAACATTCACACATGCAAAGACTTCACTATTTATTTTTCTCTTCAGTTTCTACACAAAAATTCTCCCATATCTAAAAATAGCTCAGAGACAAAAGAATCAATGTTGCCCTTGACTTTTAAAGCCAGCCTTGCTCTGGGCTCCCACAGATAGGTCTTGCTCCATGTAATATAGTCTTCACATGTTAATTCTCAATCTTCACATCTCATCTCTTGCTCCAGGGAAGCTTCCTCCCAAACTCACAGATGGCATCCCAGGGCCAGGACCCCTTCTGGGTCTGCCCTGGAGCTCCACAGAAGACCTCCTCCCACAAACCACTGCTTCCTCTAAGTCCAGGACTTCCCAGCCCTCTTCTTCTTCTTCAAGCATCTCATTTTCCTAGTCCTTAACTGCCAGGCAATCTCCCAGAAACCACCCGCTGTGTCCATACCGAGACAGTGAACAATCTCAGCATCTTCTCTCTGCTGCTGAATTCTCTCTCCTGAAGACCAAGAAATAAATGGTCACAATCAAAATATCTAAAACTGTCCCTGTTATCTGCCTCTCAATGTCTGATCTTCCACATGTATCTCCTCCTAGAACAAATCAATCAAGCCAGGATTAGAAACCAGTTCAATGTACTACTCCACCCCACATGAAGCAACAAGAAAGCCCAGAGCCATCCCCTCCTCTGCAGTGCTCCATCACTTGGGACCTCCTGGCTCTCCCTTCTGCTGTCCCCCATCATCTGCTTCTCTGGGGAGACCAGAAGCATTGTTCCTTCTTTCAAGTGTAGCTAATGACCCCACACCAACTGTATAACAAGCCTATAAGTCCCTTAATAAACAACACTCACGTTTCCTCTTTGCAATCCACTGGATTAGTTGTAGTCTAGCACTGCATAAAGGCATACCATCCCATTCCTTCCTGTGGGTTCCTGTCTGACAGGAAGCATGCCTCCCATGTCCCATCACTGAGTAACTCTTCAGGGTTCACTTCAATTGTTACCTACTCTGTGAAGCCTTCTGCGCTCCATGAATAGCTCTACTCCTCTTAAAATATCCTCAGCTGGAGCATTACCCTCAAAGTGGCTGTTTGTAGTAGAGAGGAGCATGGAAAAAGTAATGAAGGTTAAAATAAATAGTAAACATAGAGCTTTGGGGACACTGAGATAGCTCAGTGAGAAAAGTTGCTCATCACCAATCCTAACTTGGGTTTCATCTCTAGGAGCCACAGAGTAGAACTAAATCCCACAAGTTGTCCTCCAACCTTTACATGTACAGTGTAGAGCCTCCCCCACCACCAAAACCAAATAAATAAATAAAACAGATAAACCAACTGATGTACAAAAGCCTTAAATAGTGGGACTCTGATCTGATAGAATTGGGACATTTATAGAAAAGACATCAGAAAATGTGTTCATGGGTTCCATTGCCTCCCTCCTCCCTCCTCATGAGCACATAGAGAGAGGTAGACTTTTCCGAGTTAGGAAGATATCTCCCCAGTGTTCTAACCATGTTAGAATCTTGATTTGGGATTCCTCCAGAATGTAAGGATGGCATTTTGTTGATTCGGCTTCCTCAATGAGACTCCATTCTTACCCTTTTGCCCTTACCCATGAGAGAGCTGACCATCATTTCCTACAACTTGCTCACAGACTCACCCATCAGAGTGCCTATAAACCTCTAACACAACTACCTAAATCTGTGCTTCTCACTCACTAAATGCAAACTCCCAGAGAGGAGAAATTATGTCTTATCTGCATCATTGTGTTAGTTTTCTCACTGATACAATACCTGTCCAAAGTAGTTTGTGCTTAATAAACTAACCTATGAATAAAAAAGACTACAGTTGACTTTCATTGACTCAGAGTCCACACATGGGACATTCATGTGTGCAGCTGTATGTGCTTGGGTATTTTCTCAGCTAGGGTATTTATTGCTGTGAAGAGATATCATATGTTAGTCTCCAAAGCCATGCCCTCCTCTGAGTTCTGACGTCAAGTCCCATTTAGAAAGAATTCCCACTGCTGCTGACTCTCTCTCTCTCTCTCTCTCTCTCTCTCTCTCTCTCTCTCTCTCTCTCTCTCTCCCTTTGTTCTCTCTTTTGGACCACTCCTCATTTCTATACTCCTTACCTCTGTCTCTTTTTCTCTCTCATTCTCTCCCCCTTTTCCCTTCCTCCTTCTCTGTTATCATAACCACATCCCTCTATCATAGAGATAGAATCCTTTTTACATAGAAACAGCTTCTAAGTGTCGCCTGCTGCCACCTCCCGTCACGTCTCCCATGAGGCCTGTGCATTCATAAAAATCCGTCGCCAGATAACTGGGTAATTCATATTCATGCCATGTCAGATTTGCACAAAATCCTAACAGCATGACCACAGAAACCCTTATAAAGAAAACATTTAATTGGGGTGGCTCACTTATAGCTTCAGAGGTCCATCATCATCATGGCGGGGAGCATGGCGGCCTGCAGGCAGATGTGGTGCTGGAGGAATAGCTGAGAGTCCTGTATCTTACTCACTGACTCACTGGCAGTACCCTGAGAACAGGAAACTTTAAAGCCCCCACTTCCTCCAACAGGCCATATCCACTCCAAAAAGCCACACCTCCCAATAGCGCCACTCCCTGTGAGAGTATGAGGGCCAATTACATTCAAACTGCCACAGGTCAATTCATGGTGCAGTGGTTTATTCATAAAGCTGACCATGGTAAATCAATAAGTTTTATATTCCAGTACAAAAACTTTCCTCCATCCTTCAAATCCTCTTGAAATATCTTACTGCAATTCCCACACAAAAAGAAACTCCTTACTCCACTCATCACCTACATCTTCCTTTCTTTTCCTTCCCTTTAAGATACTTGGGGGGGATGACCTCCCAACAAGTAGTTCCGTGTCAAACCCTGTAAGTACCAACAACAAAGAAAGTTAAAGTGGATATTTCTGAAACTCCCTCTCACCAACAAAATCTCAACGCACAGCCTGGCCCTCAGGAATTCTGTGTAACTGCTGAACAAAACTGCAAGCTTCCAATTCATGATGAAGCCAAGAAACAAGATGACTATATCCACCTGAGAAAAGTAGACCTTGCAAAAAGAAGAAAAAGAAAATGTCATTTCTGGCTTCCAGAAAAGTGACCACCTCTTTCCAAGCTGGCTCCTCGCTGGACTCAGGGGATATCTGCTTCCTTCTCTTCCTCTTTTTCCAACTATTTATGACAGTTTGCAACAAAGAGCTTGAACCTATATCTCTTTCTAAATTTTTCTTTGTAGAAGAGAAATGGGCTACACATGCTTCTGAGAAAAAGCGATTTGCTACCTTCCTCCTCAGTTAAAATTGTAAAGTCTCAGAAATGTTATGTGCGATTCCTAACCTTTCAGCACCTGTATGGCTGCAAGATCCCAAGGGGCCATGGGCTTCAGGCTCCCAAGGGCTCATTCTGCATCCCACTCCATCCACCCCCTGCGCAGATAATTTGTAGCTCCGGAATCTGCATCTTTAGGAAGATTGTGCAATGGTCTCAGTGCAGTTGAGAAGGTAAGACAGAAGCAGCTGACCTCCAGAGCCACTTTTACAAAGCTCTTTCATTAGACCAAGGAGAAGTCTCTGTCCCACTCCAACAGTGCTGGTGTTATTTTGGGACAGATCATGCTGGGCATGATGAGGAGATACGTAAGCCAAAATGCCATTTATTTGTGATGCTGCCAGTGTCTCACTGTTCCCACTCAGGTACTTTGATCTTACTTGGAAAGGAGCAGCGGCATTCACCTATCTTTATAAAGCATCTACGTTCTTATTGACAGACTCCCTGGGCAGTTATAGAAGAGGCTGCCAACATCTCAAGTGCAAAAGACTTCTAAGAAATTCTTGACTAATTCCAGACATAGGCTGGGTAAGGAGGCCACATTAACATGAACACATAGTATCTCCCCCGACCCCCTCTCAGATACACACAAACTTGGAGCATCCCCAGAAAGGCAATCTTGACAGGCTCATGCCTCTTGGTCCATGAGTGAAAAATGTGACATCCTAGAAACTAAAATTAATAATAATAATAATAAGCACTCTTGTGGCACTCATCACAACACACTTGACAAATACAACCAAACAGAGAAGCATCAGTGCCAGAGGTAAAATGAGGCAAGTCACCCTGAGTTAGCAGTGTCCCTGCATTCCCCACCCTGTTCTCAGCCCCAGGTTTCTCCCGTTCTGAGTCAGCAAGGCCCACCTTAACTACTAATCTCCCTCTCTCTTTTCGTGCCTTTCCAGTCACTGTGGGTAACTATGGTGACTTCTGTAATAGTCAAAAGCCTAAAGGGAGAAATGGCATTTTCCAAAACTCTGGGCTTTTACCCAGCTGACTCATTCCACCTTCCTCTTTCTGCCCCAAACCCCAGTCTTTGCCAGCAGCTTGTTGTCATGGTTACTCTAATCTTTATCTGCTCTGCTTGTTAAACAAGCTGGCTTTACCCTAACCCACCTCCTGGCTGCCCCTACCTCTGAGACATTTTCCCCTTGCCGCCATCCCTTTCTTGTTTCCCTGAGATGACAAAGGAAAGATGCAAACATTGCTCTTCCCGTTTCTTATATCCATCTACCAGATTTCAACAGAATAGTTTCTCTTTTGTTTCTAACAGAAAAGTATCACTCATGAGAGGAACCACACTTGGAAACTAAGACTCTACATAAGCTGCAGCAATACAGAACAGAAAGAGCATGGTGGGAATAACCTATTAAAAACTCTCTTGGTTGGCCAAGAAACTGATTGTTAATGTTTTTTAATCAACCTGCTGGGACATGCTGAGGCCACTCTGCCCATGGAGCTACCTCAGACTAGGGTCTAGGATGTTTCTTCAAAGGTACCATCTTTCTCCCCATCTTATCATTCCTGAGCTCATCAACAGTATTGGATATCCCTGTTCCTGCTCCTTATCTTCACATACAATCCTTCTCCAAAGTCTCCTCATCACCAAGCTGGTCAACAGTATTAGATGTGCCCACCATCTACCACCTCCTTCTCCTTCTCTTCCCTCCTCAGTTCTGTCATGAATACGTCATCAGCTCTCTTAGAGCTATCCACAGACTTCCATTCCAGGAATTTGGCTATTCACTGTCTGAATGCTCTGCTCCCTTGGGAATCTGTTACACACAGGACTTTAAATTCTCTGGTAGATGGAAGCCTATAGAATCTCTAGGCTCCAAAACTTCTTATATGACAGTCTGTTAAAGATTCTCCACAGAAAAGCTGCCTTGAACTCAACTTGAAAAATCTATCCCAAGGAATCATACCATCTATTGGGTCCCACCTGAAACCTGATACCATCACCCATTTCTTCCTCACCTTTTATGATCTATGATACATCTAGGTCATGACCAAGTACAACTAACTTGACTTCAGTTTCTCTTAAAACAACATAAGTTTTTTGCTATTACCTTTTCATTGGCCCACATTATTTATAACACAGATCATCAAAGGTATTTATCCCTTTCAAATCATTCCTTTTCATTATGATGTCAAAATTATCAGAGTTCTTCCCAGTTTTAAGCCTTTACTGCTCTCCCTGGTTTATAATTTCATAAACTTAATTATTGCTCTTCTGAAATAAATCCCTGGGTTCCACCTTAGAAGAGAAACAAGATTCTTCAAAGAAACTGTCTGATAAAGGATTCCAATGATCAGATAAGTATGAACATGATCTTCTCTGAGCTAAAGAGACATGCTTTTCATGCTATAACTGTTCTTCCTTGGGCTACTCCATGGGTATTCCTCTCATTCCATAATCCAGGGGCACAGACCATGAAGTAAGGTAAATATATAGCATCTCCCCCTGCTTTAGTTCTCAGTCATTGATGATCACTGCAAATTGGTTTTTCAAGTTATCCAAGGTCTCACTGTTCCTGTATGCTGTGACATCATACATGTCCTCAATCCGTGATGTCAAAACTCCTCCACATTCTCCAAAACTATTCAAATTGAGCCCCTGGCAGGACTTCATATGTTCAATATCATATGACTCATTTTATCTATCCACAGCATCTTGAACTTACTTCTATTAAGAACACTATCAGTCTCATTATCCCTGACCCAGTCCAAATATCTCTAAGCCTTAGCATCTAGTCTAGTTTCTGACAAACAGGAAGTTTAATGGTGTGGTCTGAGGGATAAAGAATGAGTGCATTAAGATTTAGCTCCATTGTCCCAACCATTCACATGTATTCAAAACCTTCTGGCCTCTTCCAAGGTATTTCCTATCTCCCCCAACTTCGTGTCATCTACAGCTTCAAGGCCTTTGTTCTCTTGAACATTATCTAAGACACATTTTCATAAGGGCACAATGTCTATATATAAAGTCTCTGCTGAGGCACTAGTTTCTTCAACAGAGATAAATTTATGACATTTTTATACCTTAGTAAGCACAGTAAGTACTTTCATGTGCATTTCTTGTCTTTTTGTAAGCACCAAAATGACCACAGTCAAACTGGCATGTTTATGAGGCACTGGAGAAGTTATGCACAAACGGATGAAACTCCAGCTGCTTTCAAACTATTTACAGCATCAGTCTTGCCCAGGGAAACTGGACAGGAAGGGAACTTATATAGAGAGGTTGACAAATGTCTAGCAAAGGCCGAGCTATATCATGTCTACTGCATTTATTCCACATAAGGCTTTGTAGCTTTCAATATCTTGCAAATAAACCATACTACCTGGGCTAAGCATTCACGGGAAGCCAGTGTTTGAATTCAGGTGTCATTTGCTTTCCATCAAAGAATTCACACAGTGTTTCATACCCTACTCAAGACCATCTTGATAGAAATAATGTTACACTCTCTTATCTTCATTTGTGAAGCCCAAAGACATACTTGTCTACCTTAGTAACCTTCTGGCTATTATCCCATTTATCATCCTGATT